>JAECUM010038308.1:0-12871 GCA_016617855.1 Megalonaias nervosa
GAGAGAGAGAGAGAGAGAGAGAGAGAGAGAGAGAGAGAATTATAAATATACACCAGACAGAACTGTGTACATTTATAATTCTCTATAATTAATCCAATATACCTTGATTTCTTTCATAGGAATCCGGAATGACTGTATAGATAGATGAGAATTAATTATTGGGTCATCATGCGAGTGTGTCTGCTACACACGAGTGCATATAACACCGACTCAGTTGCATCACTGTTTGGTGGTGTGTGTTTAGTCGTGATGGAATATTGGCTGGTGTGTGCAGACAAGGCGATGGGTGCCGTTTACCCGCGGACCGGGGTTCGAATCTCCGTAGGGTACGAATTAAAAATTCTCTAACGTGTATGATAGTATTATTTGTATGTATATATACATACATGTTCATTCGTATTTAAATTAAATATTTGACAATTACAATTCTTTAAATTAAACAAACTTCTGTAATTTATTTGTGAAAAGATTTGAAACTCCTTAGTGAGTAAAATTAACCACACTTTTTAATATTTCAGTGCTGATGACTACACGGATCCTTTCATGTCGATTAACGCCATGGTGTCTCATGATGGAACTATTTACTGGCCCCCTCCTGTCCGTTTCCGCAGCTCGTGCAAGGTGGTCATCACTTTTTTCCCGTTCGACAGCCAGGAGTGCGAGATGAAATTCGGCTCCTGGACTTACGATAAGGCACAAGTAGACCTTACCAATAAAACAGCTGAGGTGGACGTTTCTTCATACTACACGAATGGGGAGTGGATGCTTACGAGCTACAAAATAGTCCGAAATGAAGTTGTCTATCCAATCAGCGATGCAATATATCCTGACGTCACGATCAAGCTTAGAATTCGGCGACGCATTCTGTACTATGTTCTGAACATCTTGTTTCCGTGCTTTTGGCTTAACATTTTAAGTGTATTGACATTTTGCCTTCCGCCGGATGCTGGGGAGAAAATAACATTAAGTATTACTGTTCTTCTTTCGTACTCTGTATTCATGCTACTTGTTGCCGAGAGTATGCCGCCGACATCGGAATTTGTTCCACTTATAGGTAAATATTTTTTGGCTTTTGGAATGGGCTACTACCGCTATCACATACAGATGGTCATCTTGACCTATTACTTATTAATTACATAATATGACTATTCTAGTAAAATATTTCAATTTTAATTTGAAGACAGATCAAAGTTGATAGTAATAAAGGTGACTCTTGATTATACAGCTTTATTTCAATATTTTTTTTTTATTTTCTTAAATAAAACTTAAATACTTAAATGTTTTCTGAAATGCACCATTACTATATTGGTGTACATGAACTTGCAATATAATTTAATATTCATTAATGTAATCTTTGACAAACAGAACTATGCACATTGCTTACTTACGCATTGAACTACTTACTATTCCTTGGTCTGTAAAGTAAATCAAAGGTGGATATAAGGACTCACGGTACTAATTGTACGGAAAATTGGAACCAGTCTGGAAATGGGTGAAGATTAAATAGAGTATATATGGGTTTGGATGTCCAGGACTGGTTGATAACGAAAGATAGATTTTACTAAAAACAATCTTTTGAGAGCTTATTCTAGTTGTAACGAAAAAGAGATATTGTTTTATTGATGGAATTTCAGTCCTTTAACAGCCTTAAATTTGGCACACTCATTACTGAAATTAGCACCTGAATCTTTGGTGCGGAATTGAAACTACATGTTTCAAACACACGGAGGACCAGAAAATGCCGCGGTTCATATCCTTTTCTCTAAACAGAAACTGTCATCCAGGATGCATCTATACTGATACATATATCTTTGATCATGAGCAATCAGAAATTAAAAGTTATTACTACTGTGAGTCCTCTAGCGTTATAGACGTTCGTTCTTGATAGTTGTTGTTATTAAAAGTGTAACGCCATTTTATAGGCTATACATGGGAGGGTACATTTGGTGGAGGAAGAACCCAATAAATCCCGGGGAAGAATCACCGGAAACTACTGGCAAGCTAAATCACATACCACGTTGGCCAAGCCTGAGACTTGAACCCACGCAGAAAGAGGTGAGATGTCTGTGATCTGTAAAGGCGATCGCCTTAGACTTTGACCACTCGGCCACCAACGGCCCTCTTCACTCTTGATAACGGTCTGGGACCACTAGTTAATTCATCCAATATAAGTTAGCTAATATCAAGCAAGGATATCACCGTAACCATCTATAAATTTAATTATTTTAGGCTATCCTGATATCAAATAAGATTTAAATCTCCCGTAAATGCCATTTAATAATTTACAAACGTTTTTCTCTCCCTCCCTCTCCGCGCGCACGCGCGCGCGTGTGTGTATGTGTTTGTGTGTGTCTGAGAGATAGACAGACAGACAGACGACGGACAGATGCAGTTTTCTTCTTGTAAGGAGTGACACCCGTCGTATCAATCGGTTTCCTACTTTTGTGTGTAATATCATATTAAATGGAGAGATGACAGGTGTGCTTTATTTCTTTTCAGTTTATTACAATTCACGTTTGAGTGCCGTTCCTTAGTGCAGTGGACTGTGCAGATATAACGTATATATACGTTTACTATAAGCATTGCTATTTTAGAGCCCGCAGTTAAACCTATGCTTTTCGCAGCGCATTACGTTTATCCCAGAAAGAGAAGCGAATTCATTGAAAAGTATTCGGAATGGCTGACTAAATTAACTCTCGAAAATGCATTGAACTATTTTTCATTCGCAACTTCTTGGCCAAACCCACGGTCAGTCCGTCGATTTAGCAGAAAAGATTGCGGTTTCTTTATGCGAAGAAATTTCCGGCGAACAAAATGTACATTTTTTTTATATAATTACTGCGTCAACATACATCGGAGGCATACATTTGTCTCGTAGGAATAACCGAGGGGGTTCGAAAGGTTTGACCCCATGGATTTTCCTTAGGAAGCCATTATTCTATTGTGAATATCGTTTCATCTAGATTTTATTGTATTGTGTTCCTTGTCCCCTATGTTCTTCTTTCCGTAAGAGCGTTTCCTCACTTTTACTAGTATTCATTTCAGGAATTTACCTGACAGTTTCCATGGCTACAGCGTCCGTTTCGGTAATATTAACAGTGCTGGTTTTAAAGCTGCATCACTGTAGTCCCCATCAACGTCCAATTCCACGCTGGGTTCGACGTTACGTCCTTAGTAGTCTAGGAAGGTACGTTCGATGTAGCATAATTCCACATTTTAGGAAATATTTCCGGCCCGGAAAATATTTGGAACCGTCTGAGCAAAGCTTAGCAAACACGACTGACAACGATGACACCCAAAACCAGATTGTTAAAAAGGTCGAATCGCTTATCAGAGAACACGAATCCATCTGTGATGACGTAAACCGAAATACAGGGACACAGCCTAAAAATGTGATAAGTAAAATGAGCGGTATACATGTGAACGACAGTAGAATTAACATAGACTTCCGAGAGAATACGACTACGTCAAGTAGGAGTTCCAATGTTGATGAAGAGTTATTTACGAAGCCGGATAAATCACAGACGTCATCTGAGAAAATTCTCAAATACTTGAAAATATTAGTAGCAAAAAATGATGAACGTGATGCTGAGGGAGATATTATAAATGAATGGAAGCAAGTAGCACTAGTTGTGGACAGGATGCTTTTTTGGATATTTCTGGCATCGACTATTTTCTCCAGTATAATTATTCTGGTCATTGTACCTGCAGCTCATTATAGTGAAAGAGAAGGTATCTAGTATGACAGGATATCCTTATATGTGTGTATATCACTGGAAGAGAAGGTATCTAGTATGACAGGATATCCTTATATGTGTGTATATCACTGGAAGAGAAGGTATCTAGTATGACAGGATATCATTATGTGTGTGTATATCACCGCTTAACATATTCACAGGAAAAAGTGTTCTGACAATTGCAAAAAGACGTCTTCCGAGCCATATTAAATTTTGCGAATACCATATAGACTCGCATTTGGGTCCAACTCCAAACAGCATAGGCCCTGATCTTTTGTCACATAATACGTCGGCAAATCAGGATCGTGTGTGTGTGTGTGTGTGTGTGTGTGTGTGTGTGTGTGTGTGTGTGAGAGAGAGAGAGAGAGAGAGAGAGAGAGAGAGAGAGAGAGAGAGATGTTGTTAATATACTGCCGCTTTTAAAAGACATAATATTTAGAAGTGCTGACCACTGCTGTCACTAGAGCCTGTAAGTCTATGCTGCATTCCAAATTCATAATTTCTGTTGTATTGGACTCATTCAACGATTGCACTACATTAATCTCTCATATTTGCAAAACATACCAAACAAACAGAAAGCAAAGTATCCATTCGCACTAGGTGCATGCTGATTAATATGTAAGGGCAATTCCGAATAATATTTGAATCACTTTAAGGCATGTATGTATGTATGTATGTATGTATGTATGTATTTGTTTATGTATGCATGCATCCATGCATGTATGTATGTATGTATGTATGTATGTATGTATGTATGTATGTATGTGTGTGTGTGCGTGAATGTGTGTGTTAGCATGTGTATTGATGATGTAAAGCACGTTTATGGACATGCAAATCCAGAATTGTTTTTCTTTCTTCATACGACTGTGTAATGTGACTTTGAAATTGTTCATAAATGTCTACCTAAAATTAAACGTTGTTGCTGTATGTTCATAGCTAACCCAACAGCTTACACTATGTACGCTTCATTGGATGAGTGGTCTTTTTAAGGAGAATTTATAATTAATATTGTGGGTAGCGGAAAGGAGTGGTGGATGATTGCATATCATACTGCATACAAATTCAACCCCAGTCAACTCTGTTATAACGGAAAGCATACTGTGACATGCAGTTTATATATGTACCCTGGATTTTGCTATGTACGAGAAAAAGTATCATAAATTTGTTTTGTGTGCGCTCCAAAATAGAACCTTTCTTCCAAATACACCGCACTTCCCTTCCTAATTTTAACAGAGAAAACATTTTAAACAAATTCTTACCTTTGATGAGTGACCACTTCAAAGTGTGGTGCCGTCTATAGTTAGACCGCAATGATTAGCAGCCTGTCGTTTAGTTACTATGTTGTGCTATCCATACACTAGTTTAAATCTTGTTGTCCGTCTTTGTGTCTGTACAAGTCTGAAGTCTATGAATTAGCCCACATTTCCTTTAAACACCTCAACTGGTCACACCTGTGCCTACATTAATATAAATAACTTTTTCTTGATTAATAAGGAGGATCAATTAGTATAACAGACAGATTACATTGGTTAATATATACATATAAACGATATGAAAACATTAGTTTTGTGTCGCTTTGATTCTGCATAAAGTCAGAATACATTCTTGTTTAAATTTATGCAATGTGACAGACTTGAATCGATTGATATAATGTGAAATAAGGTTAGAAGCCACCACATATGCATAAAAGAGACGAAGATATATATATATATATATATATATATATATATATATATATATATATATATATATATATATATAGAGAGAGAGAGAGAGAGAGAGAGAGAGAGAGAGAGAGAGAGAGAGGCAAATAAATAGATAGAACTGTAGGCAAATACATTTCATCTTAAACTGACGCATCTTTATTTTCTCAGTACAAAAATATGGTGGATATGAACTTCATCAGAGTGAGAAAGACAAGTGAAAAATCTATAAGGATAGGCGGTACAATACAATATAGGGCCCAGGGGTAGGGGCCGAGTAGTCTGAGGCGATCACCTTTACAGAGAGAGCTTGTTAATAACTTTCTGTAGGTGGGCGGTTCTTCCTGGGTTCTTCCTCCACCAAATATTCTGGCCACCATTTATAGTCTAAGAATGTTCTAAAAAATGGCGTTAAATCCCTCGGAACTTACAATACCGTATATTAGACCAATATCCTATTGTTTCGTTTTAAATCATTGTTTAAGAAAAAGAACAACATGAACAAGAACAACAGCTTGCTATAAGAGCTGCATCAAAAGAAAAAGGGGAAAGCGAATGGCTTCGGCACGCAGGTTTGATTGCAAAAAAAAAAAAAAAAAGTATTTCGTACTACAAGGTCCACAATTTAAGATTAAAGGAAGATGCTACGACGACATCAGCAAATGCAAATCAGACATTAAATATACATGTAATTTCACTCCACCCCAATACATCCGGATTTTAAATAAGTAGCCACACCTTTCACTTGTCAAGTAAACGCTATTACAAATCTGTTAAATGTTGCAGATGCAACCAAATCAGCTTGGTATCAAATAAATATACTTCAAAAGACAAATGAAGATTTATATTTGACATAACCGGCCCTATTCACCAAAGTTTTACGTTAAGCAGTGCAAGTCATGAACAAGGTTTATGATGGGGCGGCAGTTCTCGCTGCAAAGGCTCCCTTTAGGAAAGTAAAATTACAGACCTGAATGAATCGTAATTTGTTTATAACTCTGTTAGCTATGGATTTCTGATAGAATAATGTCTGTTAGGCATACCTAATTAACCGGCTGCATAAGGAGTGACTGGATCTTCCTGACCATATTACTCTGTTTACAAAATCATGGAAAGTTAAGTATTGCATAGGTTCGATTAGTTTTGTAAGCGATTTATGTGTTAATGTCCATTGTAAACGTTCGATTTATAATGCAGTTATCATGAATTTTTTTTTTTTACGTCGTTAAATTTAAATTTTGTACGTGAAACATGGAAATCTAGCACAACATTTTTTATTATTATATTATCTTTGGTGAATTCTATTTTAGTTCTAATCGATTAACCACGTGTAGTTATACCATTATTATTGATTAACAATTATTTGGTTCTGTTTGTTATCAGAGAAATAGATTGCTCTGAACAAATATGAAAATATAATTATAAAACTGTGCATCGGGAAAAGTATTCTAGAACAATTATTTTCTATGACGCTCTCACGCAGATATAGGACCAATTTACACGCTCAGGGTTATATTATTTACCTAGGCTATATGTATCATTTTGGTTCGATACTCTTCCAGGAGAATCAATAACTCCAAGTTAATTAAGCAAATAGTGTATGTGTGTCACATTTACTTTATCTGCACTGCCCTTGGCCTCTCGATTTACTGCAACATTTATGGTTCAGAAAAGTCGTGTTACAAAAAAAAAAAAAAAAAAAAAAAAAGAAAAGAAAAGAAAAGAAAAAAAAGTTACTCTTTGAAGGGAGGTAACTCTATAATCTTCATCACAATACCCTAGAAGAGTTTTCCTTTTTCAACTTTTTAAAGGCAAGTAACTAACCATCCAGGCCCGGCTTTAGGGAAAGGCGAACGAGGCAACCGCTTTGGGCCCCGCGCTGCTGACGGAAATCAACTCCGCAATGCAATTGTTTTTGCTTGGGGCCTCGCGCTCATCGATTGCTGCCTTGGGCCCCGCACATTCTAGGGCCGGGCCTGTAACCATCATATACGCGAAGATCACACTAGCAAACGAAATTTGCAGCTGAGAATGAAGAATGGAAGAAGACACCAATGGAAGGTCAAATTAAAGTCCTATACAAAATAATGCAATTCCACAGTGTACTTCAATAGGGTAATTTATAAAGACACTTGCAGACGGACTGAGGAGAGATCTAGAACAGTGGTCTTCAACCCATTTTTTTTCACGGACCACTTAAACATTGCTTAGTACCAAAAACTATTTTGTACTGTGGTTTTCCTGAACATACCGCAGTATACAGCAATTATATTGGGGACCAATAATTTAATATTCAATTCAGGGTATTTTCGAAACATTTAGGGCACGCAAATAATGGGAAAAGTATCTTGCTTTTATTAATAAGCAAATAACATAATATTATATCCATTATATTTTTGGGGAGAAAAAAAAGCAAAAATGAGAAAATAAAATACCTAGGCTCGAAAGATTATTTTCACCCCACCCCACCCAAAATATTAAATAATTAAATGGTCAAGTACATGACATTTCTGTACGCGTGTTAAACTGTGTAAAAGCTGTCACCTAAGCACTATAACTTAAGGGAGATGATTAAACTTACACTATAACTGACACCCTGTAATAGCTACGATGTCGTAGCTTCTACATGGTCGAGGCTACGACGTGATCCGATACCATGTAATTGAGCAAATAAAACCAATGTCAAAGAAAAAAAGTTGATATGGGTAAAATTCTGCTACCTAAACAGAGTTATGTTTTTCAGGAAGTCTGATCTATGATAAAGTTCTTAAGCCTGTATAAGGTAAACATTATTGCTGTGCTGATACTTAACGTACTTTGACCACCATAGCAGATAACACGACATTCTTGCGATAATTCCAAATAAGTCATGCTGCATCATTCTATTATTCTAAAACAGGTTATTCAAAACGCGTCATATTTAATACGATCTATTTTTTTTCCAACGGAGGTTACGGTCCTTATAGCATATGGCTCACGGAAAATGAGGCTGAAAAGAGAAGTAGTTATTAAATGGATTAATATAGTGGACGATCCAACAGAAAAATTTGTATGAAGAATATAAAGGAGATTTTACTCGCGTTTCTACGGTGACATTCGGCAATACCGGTATTAAATAAGATTACTGACTTGTTCAAGTATATCCATGCAATATCTTCAGACCTTCTGGCAATATGCTGAAAAAGATGCATCATTCATACATACAGGAATGTTTTCATACCCAATCCACAAACTAGGGGTATTATTAGTACCGTCTATACTCGCTTATAAGTCGAGTCTAACTGCAAACAACACAGATCCCGATCTGCCGTAGTATAATGCGCCGGCAGATATGGGTCGTTGCAGTTTGCAGTTGGGCTAGTCTTATAAGCGAGTATAGACGGTTCTAACCTTGTAAAAGACACGGTGCCGAATATGAAGAGCCGGTTCATATAAATAGTAACTCATGATACTGAAGCCTATAATTTACTAGCTATAACACTGATCTAGTAGCCATGGGAACTTAGAGTGCGATTCCATCACCCTGGCACATTATGTATTAGAGTGAGCCAGTAAACATAAAACACACCGACTCAGCAAACGAGAAAAATATCTCGTGAACTAGACAAATTACTTAAAGTTCAAACAGAAAACAAGTAAAAATCTATGGATGATTCACGGTCTCGAGAAAAGGAACACACGTACATAATATATTAACAAACGCTAATGTTAGCTTTTTTAATTGATTCTTTTAAATCCGAAATGTTTCCAAAATTTGAATTTGTTCCGAACATCTTTGGAAACACCCCACTCGCCCGCCCTATGGGTATATGTGACACGTGTCGAATATGTGATTTAAGGTTCATAAATATAATTATATTTGTTATATTCAAAATTACTTTCAAATACAATGTTTTATAAAGAATAACTAATATTTCTGCAACTATTTGGTAATGAAAAAAGAAAACATGCTTTTAATATCATTAAATTCGTTGCAAAGTTACTCGGGAATTTCCGTACATTCCTTTCTGACGGAAAGTACCGAAGTACTGGTACAGTGAAACAGTACCTAGTATGCACTGCAATGAAACAAATTACCATGGTAAACCGGTATTCCGGTAATACTGCACACCATCTATTGCTGAGGGACCACTTAATGACCTTTGTTAAAATTTACTGTAGCTAACTATTGTAAAGCGCTTTGCATAAAAGCGCCACATACAAAATAATAACTAACATTTTTTTCTTCTTCAATTGAAATTACATAACTCATATTTTAATATCAGTAGCTTTGGTTCTCGATTGTTGCGCAACCTTTGCGCAGACCACCTGAATGGAGCCGTACCCTAGACTATTATACCTGTACGTCAGAGCATTATCTACCGTATTATTATATGCTCCTTTCTCTTCTCCGTTAACTTTACATTGTCAGAATCGTGTAATATTTCACGATACCGAACACATATTGCACGCATGTGTACAACACGTATGCCTAATGGAACTACTTTGTAAACAAACCATTTACACTCATGTTGTAGACTTTAGGTTTCAGTTTATTAGATTTGTTTGTGGATGAACTTAAACAGCTGTTTCGTGTACTTGAAAGTAAAGATGATAAATCTATGTGGACGAGTTTACTGAGTTTCAAATGAAATTTTAAAACAAGCAAACAAATGAACGTGATATTCACAATGTCCACCAAAAAAACAAAAAGAAACGTGAGAGACGCAGTATTGAAAATACCATTCGGATCATTTAACGTGAGAGACGCAGTATTGAAAATACCATTCTGATTATTTAACGTGAGAGACGCAGTATTCTGACCATTTAAACAGTTATTTAGGTGAAATGTTCGTAACATTTCGTTAATGGAATTGTTCATACTATGACCAGTGATTTCTGGGTATATAAAAATAGCATAGAAAAGCATACTGAAGGCAAGGGCTATCGCATATCTATCAGATACGTACCATTTTCTACGTGAAAGTACTAAATTCGTCGTGAAAAAAAAATGGAAATGAAGGCCTTGTTAGAAAAGTAAGAGCCTTAGAGCCAATAAGCCAAGATGACGAAGAATTCTTATTTCCGCTGGGTGAATGTATTGGGATACACCAGACGCTTTGCAATTTTCCGCGTTAACCTTGTTGATACAATATTTCGGAATTAGGTTAGCGATAGACGCCATGATACTGAGTACAGGTCATAACATAACTGGAGAAACATGCAAGTGACCACACATAAATATATCTTCTTTAGCTAGTAATAAGAATGGCAAAATTATACTTACATATTTGCATCTTGAATTTCCTCAAAATGTACTTTCTTCGATCTACAAATCCGAATTACATGAGCTATGTCATGGGTTCTAAAGCTTGCTTACACATTTATCGAAATTGTACTGAAATGTCGACTACGCTCCAAGTGCATTCAACTTACTGCACTCAAAATGAAATGCTATTCTACAGCGTCTTTTCGATAATTACAATTGAAATAGTTCATAGTGTTCCACATTATCATTTCAAACATTCGATGACAGAACCGAAACACACATGCCGCTGAGTCAAAACGTGTCCCAGGTTCCCTGCTCAAATCACAGACACATGTATTTTGCGTGGAATTGAAACTAATAAATCCAGAGAAATTGAGTAGAATCGACAAAAAACAAAAACAAAATCCATTCATTCCAGACCAACTAGAAAAGATGTTGCAATTCACAATATGACTCTAAATTTCAATTTTAAGTAGACCAAAACAACAATTCGTTTTTCATTTTAAATGAAACTCTTAAAAACATTTTATTCTTGTAACAAGGGTTTAGGAATTTCTTAAATTTTGTGGACATCACAAAAACTTCCCCGTATGTAAGGCAAGACTCGTTTAAGAAACATTCAAGCCTGTTTACCGTATTTTAATCCCCGATACATGCTGAATGTTCTGGGAAAACATTATTTTTATTAATCAAGCAATAAGAAATATATTCAAACATTTCATTTTGAAATGTTTAGTGAAACTTGGCCTGAAATGGATCAACTCCGACTGACTATAGATGATCGTATCTGGTTTTGTTTATCACAACGAAAAGCAGATGATAAAAGAGTTTTTCCATGCAGCCCTCCAGGGATTACAAGGTGGGGGTCAAAGGTCAGAGTTTTAGACGGAATACAGACGCCTTCTAGAAACTTGCACCCCATCTTCTCAAACTGAAGAAGGGTGATCATCATTGTTTTGTGGGTTTTTTCTGCTTTGTCACTGTACACTGACAAGTTCTTCTTCAGCTTTGTGCATTACAGCTAGTAACCAGTCATCTTGTTGGTTTAACCATGCAGACGTGTCGCACGTCGAATATATGTCTGCAAAACATAAAATCCGTTATAAATCATACAATTTCTTCTGCAGACCTATTCAAACAGTGACTTGTTTAAGCTCCGTACTGTTTATTTTTCAATCGGTTGCTACGTTTTCTATAAACAATTAGATAGGATTATCATGGTCAGCTGACCAAAACATTTAATCTTAGAATGAATTGTGATCGATTACCTTCGTTTTAGACTTTCTAGGAATTGCGTAGCTGAATTCAACTTTAAACAGTTTCAAAGTATCGTCTTGGAAATCTTTTATCGTTCATTATCCTGATCTAAATATCTGTATAGGTGGAAAGAGAAATGAATTTGTTTTTCATTATTGTGGATTGCTCAGTGTGATTAATACATTAAGTGTCGGTGAAAAGGGGTATGAAGGATAAGCAGACTTATGCCATCAAAATAGGCAGGACATTAAGCGCGAAATTAAATTCTTTATTGCGGGAAAGTATTTTAACCATGCGCTTATTTACAATGAAATAAGTGAAAAGTATTGGGCTTTCCAGTCCAATATCTGCGCTTTGTGTAAATCTCTCTGATATGTAAACGATCAGTGTGTGGGGAAAGTTCTATTTTAAAAACGGATCAATTGTATAAAATGTCCATACGCACGAATATAGATTCACATGTGAATGTTTTAAAATGATCGAATTGTATAATTGTTGCTCGATTCACCTGATACGCTACACTCCATCCTTCTCCTTTCGTTGGTCTTTGAGGTCGTCATTCAGTATGCCCTTTGAGATAAAATGGGTTTCTTTGAAATGTATGTCTCATTATTGGCACATATGAAGGAATCACTTTTTTCTCAGTTTGACGTTAATGTATCTTTTAACGCAAACGATAATACAGATATGAAATTTGATATTTAACAATTGATGTCGTTTTTTACAGTCTATTTCTTTTATTCATATTTAATTGCTGGATAATTGCCCCAATATGCCGATTATATTTCCCATTAATCTGCAAATGTTTCAAGAAGGGTTCCTTTTTTAAACTTAACTGATGGTAAAGTGAGATCTTCTTCCTCCGGAAACCACTGAGTTAATGCGCAGTTAATGACACTTCCAGTCAACCTGTTCCAACATGCTTA
>JAECUM010038310.1:0-15281 GCA_016617855.1 Megalonaias nervosa
ACACAGTTCTCACTATTAGATAGTCTTGTTATCATTGAGAATACATACTTTCTCATTACTTCCTCAAAACTGAATACATTATAATTTACAAACATGTTGGAGGCACTGTTCCATCTAGGAAGACCTAATAGAAAACGAAGACTATTATTATAACCAACTACTAGTTTTCTTTTCATACATTCACTAAAGTTTGTCCACAGTGGAGCACAATACATAGTGCAGCAATAAGATTTGAATAATCTAATTTTGATACTCAATGAACAATTCTTAAATTTGCGTAGAAGCATGTTTATTTGAGTACGCAAATATCGATAATGTCTCATCATATCTTCATTATCTGACTGATTGGATTTCAAAATATGACCAAAATACATATAACTGTCGACATACGTAAGAGCATTGCCGTTAAGATGTACAGGGGGAGGTGATGGTAATTTAAAAGAAGTTGGCTGAAAGACCATGCATACTGATTTTTGTGTATTATAGATGATATCATTCTCTAAAGCGTATTGTTCACATATCTTCAATAATTTCCTTAAACCTGTGATAGAAGGACTTATCAGTGACATATCATCAGCAAAACTAAAATTGTTAAGAAACAACACATTTGGTGGCAGACGTAACCCTACGTAACACTGGCCCAGGATACGATTTAACTCATCTATGTATATATTAAATAACAAAGGGGAAAGAATACCTCCCTGCCTCACCCCATTGGTTACATGGAAAGCGCTGGATATTACACTTCCCCATCGCACATAATACAACTGTTTGCCATACCAGTTAACTAAAGTATGAACTATATATACAGGTATTTTAATATCAAGCAACTTTTTAAAGAGTGTCCAATGATTGACCCTATCAAATGCCTTACTAGCGTCTAAAAAGCATGCAAATACTGGGCTGCCATGTTCTACGTAATAGCTGACGGTTTCCTTAAAGGCATATAGACATAAATCTGTTGAATGCTGCTTTTTAAAACCAAACTGATTATCGGAGATTGTGGCTTCACATCTTTGTAGTATGATGCATTCAAATATTTTTGAGATAATAGTCGTAAGAGCTATAGGTCTGTAGTTATTTTTGTCCGCCAGGTCACCAATTTTGCTTTTTAGTAGCGGTATAATTGTAACTTTTGTGAAATCATCTGGTACAAAGTTATGCATAAACATAAAATTAAATAAAATCATTAATAGCCCATGAAGTCTAGTATCTGAAAATTTAAAATGTTCCACATATAAAAAATCTGATCCTGGACATTTACCACCTTTTTGTCTTTTTATTGCATTTTGGATCTCAGATAATGTGATTATCTCAATATGAGCAGAAGGGGTATTCAATGCTGAAGTAACACTCTTCTTATTCGAATCGTTTTTAACACTATTGAGTAAGTCTTCAAAATGATTTTTCCACATGTTGCATATATTATTTTGACCATGGTTCCCATCAATGCAGATTGGTAGTTTATTGGAAGTTGTCGTAGTACTTTGTTTAACTTGCTTCCAGAATTCACGTTGGTCGACATTTTCAAATTTTTGTGCTAGCGAGTCTGCTCTATGTTTTACTTCATCTTTCTTGCATAATCTAAGAGCATACTTAAATTGTGCTCTTGTTTGACGCATTCGGTTACTTAATTGTCCATGACGAGGTTTACCGTTATCACGCCACATTAGGTAAGCATTTCGTGCAAAGTCGTGTAGTTCTTTGACACAGTCATTCCAGCCTGGTATAACCCGGTGGCCACGTTTGGATTTTCTAGTCAATCTATTACCGGATTTCGATAAAGCTTTTACTATATCAGCGTATAAACCATTTATCTGTTTCATATGCACCTGATTAGTGCAACCATGGTCATTACAGATCGCAACACCATGTGGGATCTCAATCTTGTTTAATAAAAATGCAGATGTCTGAGTATAATTCAGTTTTTCGTCAGAAGTAAGGTCTGACCAATTAATGTTGTATTTCAAGTTTAAGAGTTCATTGTGGCAAGAATCAAATCTAGGAAGTAGATCAGTCTTGATAGTCATTAAAGTAGGGCGATGGTCGGACCCTACTAGGGTGTGTATTATACTCATATCACTTATAGCAGAATGAGCAGATTGTGTAGAGACACAATGATCCAACCAAGACACTGTATTGTGTGAATCACTGATGTAAGTAAAATTATTTGTGTTGTCAACTATTAGTTTTAAGTCCGATATGATATAACCATATTCGTCACAAAATAGGCGAAGTTCATCTCCAAAGGGAGTGGATTTGAGCGTATTAGCATTCCAATCTCCTATTACATAAGCATTTATTGTATTAGCATTTTCTACAATAGAATTAATTTTGTCCAAATAATCTACAAATTCCCCAAAATTTTCCGCTAGATCACATGGTAAATAGATATTGACAAAAAGCAAGGAGGAATCCCTTGTATTGATAGTAATACCTATTAATCTGGGATCATCGAGGTGTTGTACTTGTATAATACTTGCGAGAGATCTACCGTATAGTACCCCGACACCTCCGTAAGGTCTACCTGTATGAATATCGTTAGAAGATTCAATCGGCGATACCCCTGATCCATAGAACTCGTCGTGTACGGATGAGAGGCAGTCTAACTCACTGTCGAGAAGCCACAATTCTTGTAAGAAACAAATATCGGAAATATCACATAAAGTTCTTACACTTTGTATATTTCTTGTTAATGAACGACAGTTATAAAAAGAAATGCGTAAAGTGTCCATTATGTATGTTTGAGTCCAATTTGTGGATATCATAGTTCAACTCCGACTTTGATAGTAGTCTCTAACTAATGCATTTCTTGGCCACGCATCCACTTTCATCATTGCATTGTGTGTAGGGTTATCACATGTGATTTTGAAGCTGGCATAGGTATTAAATTTCGTTTGTAGTTTTTCCACCTGGGTTGGTTTAACTCCAGAGTAATGCTCAATATGTGAGGAAATGTCAGATTCCTGGGTTTCGGGGGCAAGTCTTGTCACGAATATGCATCTCTGTCGCATTGGACGAACTGTACGCAATTTTGAGGACGCGGCCTTTCCTATAATAACACTTCCACGCCTTCTTGGAAACTGGTGTGTGGATTGGACGTTTGTAAACTTATTAGGCCGTCGTTGATGCAGATTTGTGCGTGTTGTTTTGCGTGGAAATGCTGCCATACAGAGGTCGTTGTTCCGCAGAGAACTTGCTACTCTAGCAAAAGTTTTATCGTTTTCCATATCCTCATCTTGGGCGCTGGTGTCTTCTGAAAATGCGACCATTTTTAATGCAGTTGTGCTTTGGTTTAATTCACCGTCATCTGATTTATTATTATCATGGATTTCTGCTGTTGTATCCCATAAGGCAGAGCAGGTCTTTGTTGCACAAATCCGAGTCTCGTTGAATCCAGTTGGCAAGGTTAGATGATTTGCACATCTGTTTAGACTGATATATTTACATAAGAAATTAGCATTATACCAGCACAGTAAGTCTGGTATATCGGTCTATAGTTTAGATAATTGTCAAACTAGTAAATGAATAGACATATAAATTTAAATGTACATTATTGGGTACCTTATGGGATACTGGACTGCACATCCATATTTAAACACTTTGGGGCCCCTCTTCCGTCTCACCAGTCCTTACCCCCCCCTTCCCGCAGCCGTGTGTCCCAATAAGTCTATATATATATATATATATATATATATATATATATATATATATATATATATATATATATAGTCTAATCGTATCCTTTTGATACCAAATACAAAACAAATAATACAATAATACAAGCATCAACCCCGTTTGAAAAAGACTAACAATATTTGATAGCTGGCTACAAAAATATATATTCTAGTCATGGTTTTGTGTTGTTTACATGGCTGGTTTGACATGATTACCTTTAAAACGTTAGTCACTCATAAGGTTAGGAATATGACCAGATTAACCTAATGAGCAAATTTTGTTGCATCAAAATGAAAGTAAGTTTCCTGGAAAAACGACATGGAAGACATACAAATATGAATTATTCACAACAAGCAAACGAAAAAGAAACAGGCAATAAATGAATAAAGAACAGTTTGAAACAGACAAAGAATGACAGCCCTTAGCAATATGGTGAGCAACAGCATCGTCGCCAGAAGGCATCTAATTAAATCAAAATGTGATATTTTATAAAATATACAAAGCATACAAAATGATATACATTGAGATCATTTCTATTTTTGGCAGGGCAGAACTTGTGTGACGTGAATCACAAATGTGACCTAACAATCAAGTTTGTGCAGGACGAAGATAAGGCAGAACAGGGAATTGAAAGTCCCATATCAGATACCGAAATATTGGACTGGGAGCAGCGCATGGAAGATACAGACCAACCAGCCTTCTCCCCAGAAACCAGCAGACATGAAGACATTAACCCAGGTCCGTTAAATCAAAGGACAGAAATAGGTCGAAGTGAATCACAGAAGAAGGTATGTCGGTATACTTAACTTTTTTATTTCTTGTTAAGAATTAAATAATTTTCCATTTGGACAGCTTTAAAACCGTTTTTATCTTTCACATTTATAGAATCAATACCTCTAATAAAAATCTCGATGCTGTCAAATTACAAAAACAAGAAAATGTGAAATCTCAGTCAGTGGCGTAGCGAGGGTACTTAGCGCCCGGGGACAAAACATAAACTTGGCGCCCCCTTACTTAGCGCCCGGGGACAAAACATAAACTCGGCGCCCCCTTCGAGTGCATCTGAGATAACGAATAGTTGTATTTTCCTCATTTTGGCGCCCCTGGCCCATGGCGCCCGGGGACAACTGTCCCCCCCCCCATCCCGCCGTCCCCAAGCTACGCCACTGATCTCAGTACTGCCAGATCTCAAAAAGCAAGATTTTGTGAAATGTAAGTATTGTCAGATCTCAACAGAGATATAATTTAAAATGTTAATAATCTCCAGAGCGAGATTATGTAAAATCTCAGTTCTGCAAGAACTCGAAAGCAAGATAATACAAAATCTCAATATAAGAGAAGATTTGAAAAGACTGAATGAAACCGGATCCAGTTCTAACCCATCGTGTTCAAATGGATCGCCTATCTAACGGATTTTGTTGTAAACAATAACTTTGTGGAACATGCATTCGGTCTCAAATATACCGAGCTCGACCTAACATTGAAACAGGAATTGTTTTACCGTGAAGTCATTTCTGCAACCGAAAAACGTGTTTTAGATTAAACATGCAAAAGTATAGAATTGTAAACTAAAATTTTGAAAGGGCAAAAATGGCCTGTCTCCAGGGCAAGACACTACTCCAATTGCCCCCAATAACCTTCAAGTGTTGCTGTGTTGTATGAAAACAAAATATTCAAACATTTGCAGCAATTGTACAACAACAACAACAACAACAACAACAACAACAACAACCCCCTTTGATTTACTGAGAAAGGCCTGTAGAGATAGGGCCACATGGTTATAGAAATTCGCTAAGTTATCAGTTCGGTTAGAGGCTTTAGATTACGTAATCTACCTTCTTTGTTGAGTCAACGTACGTCCGATAAGGTCAACATTAGCTGCTTCTTTAAAGACACGAAGAATGAAATGGATATTGACAAAAAAAGATACTTATTTAGGAGTAAGCTCCAGTTGTGTTGAACAACCGACAGTGAGACTGATTCTGAGATATATTGCGAGATTAAATTCTCGCAGACATAGAATTTGATTTTGGAAAGGCATAATTCTGAAAGATTAATGATTGGTTAAACTCTGAAATATTGGCACGATATTGTGTGTCTTGCATTCGACAGTAAATTTACAAAATCATCACCACTTCTTCCTCACGTGTCCAAAAGAATCTGCAATCTGACGAAAATCAGATCTCTACCGTTCTATGTAAAGATTCTGACAGCGACCGCATAGGGTTCATGTTTTGCTGACCTGTGAATTAGCCATTGGAAATGCAGCTTTCAGAAATCTGAAAGCAAACATTTTTTGAAAACCGATCACCAGACTTCATAAGTTCCAGTGTTTTCTCAAAACCTATCATGGCATTGTGGGATTGCGGTCTGCATGCAAGCTTTACTTGCCTCCGAAACTGAAGAGCTTGACAACATGTCAATCTATGCACCTCCAAGACTAAAGATTTGACAACGAACGTGCTCCAAAAAGCATGAGCAATATTACGTTTTGCAAAAACATGTATTAATGCAGTTATGTATATTTAATTTAATTGTTTGTCTGTTAGTTATAAATTTTTTTAAATTCATTACATGTTATTGTAATGTAACATTGTTTGCTGGACTTGACCTTGTCCAAAATTGAGTTCATTTCTGCTTGATCTGATTGACTTTTTTGATTTTTTTAAATTTCATTTATGTAAACAACTAATAATAACTTCATTATTCTCTATGTGTATGAGCTTATTATCAGGATTATTATTCAGGTAAACAAGAAGGCGTAAATATGTTGATCAGGGTCAGGCTTTTGGAGATTCCTAAGTGAATTTTATAGGCTATTGTGTTGTAAATAAACAAGGCTCATTAGATCATTCTAGAAGGTTATTTTCCATTAGGTAATGGTTGTTTTTAGAAAATGCTACTTGTGACCTGAGGTCAAGCAGAGAACTATATTATCTTGTGACTGTGAGGATTTTACCAGTCGTGCTTTAACATCTAGCACTTTAAGTTGTATTATGTTGTGACCAGTTTGGTCTGAATTTTATTTTCTTCAAATTATTGAATTCAAGTGATTATTTTCTCTGGAAATACAAAGACATTCACTGGAATTTATACTGAATTCAAACCTGGAATAATATTTCTGTGATTCAACAAGAGACTGTTGACACATCAGTACTTCGTAGGCTATAACGGACACGTCATCGCCTTCAATTTTGGATCTTTTCGGGACTTGAACCAAGTTTTATTCAGGACTTTTTATTATTAGGACTTGTGTCTTTAATTCTTAGATTATTTTTGGATTTAATTCGCAATACCGTAAGTTCTTTTTTCTCATTTTTCACATTGTATTCTAGGGAAATAAATTATTTGTTAAATATTACAAAGCTTGTTGTCTTTACTCTTAAAGGTCACCGGCCATACTCCAATATTTTTCTTTTTACATCAGATTTGCATTACATGATTAAAAGTAGTTATACTCGCACAAAAAGAACCAAAAAATTATCAAGTGGAAGGAAGAAATAATAATTTAATTACTCAAAATAGACGTATACAACGCTGTTACTTCCCCTTAGCTACGATTTCCCACCTATAGAGGACGCCAACCGGAAATGACGTACATTTATCCCCACAAGACGAAGTACATGTTTCTTGTTGTCAAAAAATAAAACACTATAAACTATGGATAGGGAACATTTAGATGAAACTACTGAAAACTAATTTACTGTTCAGCCTTGTATATCCTTTTTTTTTTTTTTTTTGTTGAGGGTTCTCTCCCTGGTTGATCTTTTCAGACCATTTAGGAAGGCCCTCCTGCCCTACTTGTATTGATTGTGCTATATTATTTGTTAGTTTATTTTATTGTTCTCTGTTCTGTTAAGGTTTGTATAATTTTATTATATATATATATAGTATATATATATATATATATATATATATATATATATATATATATATATATATATATAAGTATATATATATATATATATATATATATCTTTTTCTATTACCATCCAAGATCGTCTAGACATTCGTCTGCTTGCAATTGACAGAAATATTCATCCATCATTTTGAATTCTTCTTCTTCCTTTTCTTCTTTCTTTCTCCTCCTTTTCTCTCTCCTTTTTCTCCTTTCTCTTTCCCTTTCTTGTTCTGTTGACATTGTTACTGTAGGATACGTTGTTTGGGTCCCTTTTTTTTGGTTCCCTGACATTGTTGTTTTTGTAGTTTTGGATTCCTGTGCTTGGGTTTGTTGATTGTATTTCTGACTTTGTTGCTGTTGTTGCTGTTGTTGACTGGTTATTGCTGTTGTTCTTTTATTGCTGTTGTCTGCTGTTAGTATCTCTGTTTCTTCTACTTGTTGAATAGGTTCCCCCTGTTTTAAATTTTCTTGTATTCTTGTTTGTCTTTGGTTGCTTTCTCCTTTATTTTGTTGCTCTATTTCCACCTTTCTTTTTTCCTGTTGTTGTTGACTTTGCCCTGTTTGTTGTTGTTGTTTTTTTGTAGCTGTTTCTGTTAAAAGTGTTTGTTGGATTTCTGCTGTTAGCATCTCTGTTGTTATTTGGGCTTGTCGATTTTGTTTCCCTTGTTGTTCTTGCTCTCTTATTTGTCCCTGGTGATCTTCTCCTTTATTTTGTTGATCTATTTCTGTTAATGTTTCATTGTTTCCTTTTCTTTTTTCTTGTTGCAGTTGTTGACTCTGTTGTTGTGGTTGCCTTATTGTTTGTTGTTTTTATTGTTGTTGCTTTCCTTTTCTCTGTTTAGGAATTGGCTTTTCCAAGTTAGTGTTTTTGTTGGTTTTGTTGCTGGGTTCAGGTTGGGTCTGTGAATTTTGTGGACATTTATGGGTGGTATGTCCTGTTTGTCCACATCGATTACATTTCCTCTTGTATATGCAACCCTTATACCAAGATTTTGTAATGAAGCCATGTAGAAAGAAGGCTCTTTTAACTTCCGTCAATTTGGTCTTTTCAATTTCTAATATTCGTGTTCCATTGAAAATTTTGGTTAGAGGTGTTGTATCTAGTCTTGATGACATCACCTTTATTTTCAGCTTTTCCTCAAATTTTTCAACGGTAGCTTGTAGTGGTATTTCCAATGGGATGTCTGATAGGTGTAGTTCAGCCGACTGTTTCTTTATTTTCTTCAATATGGGTGCTGGTGTTCTTACTGTTACAGTCTCTCCTGATATCGTCATTTCTCCATATGGTAGTACAGGTTGGTTCCCTCTAGGTCTTAGTACAAGGCCTTTGTAGCCGTTTCGGTTGATGGAGTAAATCTTTGGTATGTATTCCGGATCTTTGATTTTTATTGCAATCATCACCGAACGTAGGCTCGGTATTCTTTCCCTTGGTATATTTGATGTGACTATCTCTTGTTTTCCTTCTTGGTATTCATATTGCAGGAATGATCCTTTCTCTGTCTCTATTCGTTTGGTTTTGAAGTATATCTCTAACTCTCTCATGGGGCCCCGAGTGGCCGAGTGGTCTAAAGCGCTGTCCGTTACGGATCACTGCCATCTCACCTCCGTCTGCGTTGGTTCGAGTCTAAGATCCGGCGAATGTGGATACGTGAGAAAGCTTGCCAGTAGCTTCTCGTGGGTCGGTGGTTCTTTCCGCGGATTTCCCGGTTTCTTCCTCCACCATTAATACTGGCCGCCATGTATAGCCTATCGTGTGCTAAAAAATGGCGTTATGCCCAACAACAACAACAACAAGAACTAGCTCTCTCATTGCTTTTCCAACCCTTTGCATCGCCATTTTCTCTCGTGTAGTCCGTGCCTCTCATGAGTTGTTTTCACTGTTTCTGTCCATTTTGCAAATTCTCTTTCGTATTTGTATATTTTGTTTCTACTTATAGATTTTAATCCATGATTCTTAGTTCCCTTTCGTTGTGACAGTGTTCCGTGTTCATTGAATCTGCTTTGTCTGCTTGGTCCTGGCCATTTGAGATTTATTTACGAATGAGTTGACTTGTCAAACAGGAGTTTAAGAACCTTGTATATGCGTGCACGACGTACTAGATTGTATCGCCTTCAAAACTGTTCCATTGTTTCAATTTATTTTGAAAATTCCCTTTAATACATGGCTTCGCTATGTCGGCCGACTTTATAAAAAAAAGAAATCGGCACACATAAAAGAATCCAAAGGAACCAAACTTGGCTTCCTTATGCCGGCTGACTTCATAAGAAAAAATCGGCATACTTAAAAGATACCAAAGTCATTTTCCGGGGTTGGTTTGCTTTATAATAAAATAACCTTTGTATTTGATATCCTGTCGGTGAGTTTAAGCAAGGAGTTCATTGATCGCTGCCAGTTGTGTTTATTCATCACCCGGGCTTCTATTTGTTTGCCATAAGTAATCATAATTGATGTTTGCAGGGCAAATAGTATACACAACAATAACTTGCTTTAATAATACTTTTGTAACCCATGCTAGCGAAAAGATTATCATTTGCACTCACAGTTAATGTATTTGAAAATAACGATTTTTATTTGCGAGATACCGTCGTATAGTTAACCTGGATACAATACAATCTTGGTCAGTCTGCACCTTGTAACTTATCATGCGTGAATGGCAGGTGCCTTCAAGCAATCGGGTGATATTTTCGTCTCTTTTGCGATTTTGTTATTTGACATGAGTGATACACACTACAGTAAGGATGCATACGCAAGCCGGCATCCGCTACATATACGGAGTTCGTGGATATATTTTTTTGTTTAATAAATTTCGCATGATGAAAAAAGAAGGAATAAATGATAACAGTGCAAGGTTAGTTTCTTTCATTTTATTTTTAAAAAAGTGTATGTTTATCAATATTTTTGTACCGTGCAAAGGGGGCGGGGGCACAAATTCAACACAAAATTATTTCCTTTCTTATTTGTATGGAATAATGGAGCAAATATGATTGACGGTATTGACTAGTAATGACAAGCTTTTAATTTACGCGCGCACACAATAAGACAACTTGAAAAATAGAAACAAATAATAAAATTAACTGGTAAGCAATTGCAGCAACTAAACACTGACAAAATGCTCAACATTAATCTCTCTCTCTCTCTCTCTCTCTCTCTCTCTCTCTCTCTCTCTCATGTGTAATCGAGTGTGTATTATATGTAGCAGTGTTACAACCTGAAGCCTAAAATTAAATATATTTGTTATAATATCTCATGTACACAACGCTTAGAAAAATGTATACGTATTCTGTAGAATATTATCTGTTAAGTATTACTGTTCTATAAATCAATATTCATAATTTGACCGGAACACTTATATTGGGAATGTCGTTGTGCAGATGCATATATTTTTTTAGCATAAAAAAATGTATATAAATATTTTAATTAGAACGAGCAAGATATGTCAGTTTGTGTTTTCTCTCATAGATATGTGCGTTACGAAGTATGATTATTTTCTTTGACAGAATATCAAGATAGTTTGTTTAAATTTAGTTTTTTTTCCTAAAACCTATTCTTAAAACCTATCTTACATAGTGTCTACTTGTTGTTTGAAGAAAAAGAACTTGTTCAAACTATTGTTAACTTGGGCCGAATTGTCTTTGGGCCAAATTGACTATAATCCGACATAAATGATACAACTTTCCCATCCCTCACCCTATTCGATCCCACAGCTTGAATCTACTTTTTTTTCTTCTGGTAAACAGGGTGTTTCGGAAAAAGAAAGATCCCTTTTTCCCATCATTACTCTTTCGGTTACATCTATATGCAACAACACTGCACCATATTTGCTGTACAAAAGCACGATCGTAAGATATATCACATAGACATTTACGTGGGGAAATTAAACATGTGAATGAATAGGTTGAATAATAGGGATAAATGTACGTCATATCCATTTCTGGCATGCGGAAACTACCGATTGTTTACGGAGATTGCCGAATAATTTTTTCATTTAAAAAAGCGGATTTTTAAGTCTAATTAAACATTATTATGGTGTGCAAACATAACAAATGCGTTTTGTTTATGACTATAATAATATCACACGTTTGTACAATATAGGTGGCCAGTGACCTTTAACAAAATAACGGGGCCACGTGTTTGGATATACTTTTTCGCTCTGTTAATACAGACGTGACGTCAGATTTGATCGGCGTAGGGATAATATCCAAGAATAGTAACTCGCCAGATAGCAGAGTCGCTTATTTAGAGTGTTACGAATATGTAATTAAATTGCTTGTGTGTTAGTTTTAAATTCTTTTTATTTTATTTTTGTTTCATTATATTTTATTGTAATGATTATTTTTTACTGGATTTGATATTTTTCCCCGTAAATTCAGTCTTTTGTTTTGACGCAAAGGTATGACTTAAGCACTATTTTTGGCTCACCTTAGTTCATAGTTTTTGTAAACATCGAGTGAAAACAATTGGCTATTACCAAGGTCATCTTCAGCCTACGTGCTAGCTCTGTGTAAACAGTTTTATTTTTAAATTCATTTCCAGCGTGAGAATCTGATTCTTATATAGGGCTTTTCTAGCTACGTGCTAAATGGCACTTTTATTTTATTGCGCTGTTCAAATTAGTGATCACGTCGCCATGTCACGTGAGCCACCATGTGATCTAAAATCGAGGCTTAAAACAGCCATTTTGCTAGTAGATTGATCGGTCGTAATTTTTACACCTCAGAGCTCAAGGTGTTTTATTGTTGAAGCCAGTTTGTTTTGAAGTTCATCTATTTTTGGGGATTTAATAATTTATTCTCTAGCTGTTCAAATGACCCAAATAACCGTTTGATTTTGTAGCCTCATCCTTCAGATCTTTCTACTTCAAAATCGCACCAAAATTACCATTAAGTTACATGATAAGATATCGTTCTATTTGTTTTTTCTTCTTCAAGTTTACTTCATCTATGGCACCATCAGAACTCATGAATATTAGGGACACTGACCAAAGTTATCTACCCTGAAATGTTTAAAACTAAAAATGTCTGTAACTTTTAAACCGAGGAACTTTTTACTGTCGTATTGTTAAGATGCTCTCTTTAGTTCCATTGTCACGCTTGCTAAGCCTCAGCTATAAAGTAATGTGTAAGCTATAATATTACTGCGGCTTTATGTTTGATGTGTAAAGATAGCCGCCTGGCGAGTGTTAAACTCTTACGCAAGGTTAATGACCGGCCGGAGACACGGAATCTTGAATCGGAAAAGGCGATAGATCGCACCACTTCACACCTATGTGTTACAGCTTAGTCCTAAGATCAGAGAGAAACCCGCGGGGTGAGCGGGGCGTGTTCTCATCCGTCTCCATGTTAACAGACAGCGAGAGGGACTTTGTCCGCTAAGTTTGATTGGATCAGCGACATCCAGTCGGAATTGAGATAGAGGGTGTGATTACAATTTAGATCTGAAAAATAACTTTCATAACTCGTAAACGAAGATTGAGTTTCGCCTAGACAGATTTCTGTGAAATAGGGTTACTCCGAGAAGCCACTCGTAATAAGATTGTTAAACTCCTGTTGGACAAGTAAAGTCAATCGTAAACAAATCTAACCTAAATTGCCATGGGTTGGGGTTGGCGATTGACTTGGTCCAACAGGATGGTCCCTTTATTGATCCAGGAATTGACTCAGAAGATGAATACCGAAGAGTTTTTCCACTGCATGGAAGATAAGAAGCCGAGAAGATGGTTTTTCTTCACCATGCAGAGAGGGAAACCAGGAAGGACGGCCCTGAGGAATTGAGGACATCTAACAATCAACATATAAAAGAAATTTGGAACAACAATGAAAGAATGAAGAAAAAGTGTGTTTCTGAGACTCCTTCCTATGGAGTGGATTCCAGTGATCCTAGTGATGTGATGGAATTCACAAGACAGGAAGAAAGGACGGACTCATACAAGAATTAAATAATGGATAAAGAAAGGAACTGAATTGGAAAAAAAGTTTGCTTTCTTGTGGTTACTTTGTTATTTCTCTGGTAACTTTGCCCTTAAAAACCATTTACTGTCTATGGTAACTTTGTTACGATTTTTAAGTAAGATCTTGCGTTTCTGTCGTAATTTTTGAAGGTGCGGTGTTGACCTCCAAATGATATAATGGTGGTCGGTTTACGTCGTTGGCGTTTTAACTAACTAACTTTGAATTAAGGTCGCATTCGTCCTTTCGGACATGCGGGACCAGTTAATGTCCGCATGGCGGACTTCTAAATGATCCTGGGGGAAGGAAAGCGTGCCACATCCCCCTGGCTTTAATGCCCTCAAAGAGGGCTATCAAATATGCTCGAAATGTTTCTTTATTCTAGCTGGTGACGACTAAGTAATGTTGCAGCCATTTCACCAGCTAGGGGCAGTTGCTTGTGAGGGAATGGACCCAACACGCACTCAAGTATAGTCAGTACTGTTGCATTACCACCAGGTGTCAACCAAGCGTTAAGAGACGTCCGCTGCCATAAGTTGGCAGCAATGACGTCTCATTCGGGCACCTGGTGTGTGGACGGATGGAAATCGTTCCACATACCGTTCATGTACGGGTGGCCTAGCAAGGAGAAGGAGGGGAAGGCTGTACCAATTTCAAATCCAGTCCAGTTGTACTAATGGACATATCCTTATGCCAATAATGTGTAAGCCACCTCTGCAATTAGCCAAATTCATTCTGTTTGTAAAATTTTTCCTACCACCTATCAATCGAATTTTACTAGTACATTGTGTTCATTCAATAAGTCCCTAACAATTTGAAATACTAATATGTCTTAGCGACATAAGATAGTTGAGTCAATATTAGTCAATCAGTCTGAATTTACAGCCACCGGCCAAAAGGATCAAGTCAGAGTCATAGATTGTTATAATTGGGATTCCTAACCAAAATGGAATCCCTACGATATTGAGGCAATTTGGAAAGTAGCCCTAAGAAGGGCTATTTAGGCAGCAGGTGGTGTTCGAACTGCCGGTTTTCTTCGTTCCATATTTCTTGGGCAGTTCGAGTTTCTTCATAGCGCTGAGTAGGGAAAGCCTCCAACCCATGTAGTTCTGTTAAGTACTCAGCGGCTTCAATTAGAGTCGACATGGGGTGATTTCTGTATGCCTTCTGATAGTAGCTATGTAGGATGCGTCTCCCTAATATCCATTGTTGTGGCTTTGGTTTTCTTGTTCTGAGAGACCTCCATCCCACGTACGTAATGGCGCTGACTAAATTTCCCGCCTTCTTGGTGTCTTCTATGGTCTCTATCATTCCAAGATCGTGAAGCCTTTGTTTATCTGGGTCGCATTCCTCTTCTTGCTCCCCCTCTGCCTGCTCTTCACTACTGTCATTTGCTTCTTCCTCCACCATTACAGTAGTGCTTTGTTGTTGTACTGTTTTAAGAAACGTTTTTAATCCTTCCAATGCTTTCGAAAATTCCTGCTGCGTTTGAGTAGGAGAAGTTGTTTCACTTGCAGGTGGAGTCCTACCTTTTGGAGTTTGAGCAACAATACTAGCAAATGTCTCCCTGTCTTGACGCTGTTGTTGTTGTTGCTGTTGTTGTTGTTTTCACTGCCCCAGATCGTGGTCTGGTTTGTCCTGGGCAATAATGACCCTTTGCCGGGCCCCTGTAGTTGTTGTACTAGGCTGGGTCATTTGCTGGGGTTTGTCTTCTCCTTGGAACGCAGTAGGCTGGCTACATGCCAACTGGGTCTGC
>JAECUM010038312.1:0-37365 GCA_016617855.1 Megalonaias nervosa
ATACTGAAAAGTGCGCCGGTTCTCACAGCTCCAAATTTCAGTCAGTCTTTTAAATTATCTGTGATGTCTGGATTGGAGCAGTATTGATTCAAGAAGATAGTAATGTGTTGATCACCCAGTGTGCTATTTTTCTAAGAAATTAAAGAAGCACCAAAGAAATTACTCAACAATCGAGAAGGAATGTCTGGCTTTAATATTGTCATTACAGCATTTTGAAGTTTACTTTAGCTCAGCTCCTTCTCCGTTTTTTGTGTATAGTGATCACAACCCCTTTACTTTCATCGACAAGGTGAAAAATAAAAATCAAAGATTATTAAGGTGAAGTTTGTTTTTGCGAGAATATAATCTCAACATCAAGCACATCAAAGGAAAAGACAATTTGATTGCAGATGCACTTTCCCGCGTATAGAGCTATTATTTCAGATACACTTTGTATAATTCATAAGAGTTTTCTTATGTAATTTTATTTTACCTCATGCATAATTTACATATGGTAAAAAGAAAGCTTTATTATATAAATCTTTCTTTTTCTTTATGGGGGGGGGGGAAGTGTTACGTATATTGCTTGTGTATATTAAATTGCTTGTGTGTTAATTTTAAAATTCTTTTTTATTTTAATTCTGTTTCATTACATTTTATTGTAATGATTATTTTCATGGGATTCGATATTTTCTCCAGTAAATTTAGTTTGCTTAGAACGTAAAAGCTATTACATTAGCACTATTTTTAGCTCACTTTGGTTCATAGAGTTTGTAAACACTACGCGAAAACGATTGGCTATTGCCAAGGCCATTTCGGCCTACGTGTTAGTCTGAATAAACAATGTTTTATTTTTATATATTTTCAGTGTGTGAGTTTGGTTCTTAGATAGGGCTATTCTTGCCTACGTGCTAATTTTCATTCTTTTTATTGCGATGTTCAAATTAGTAAATCACGTAGCCTATCGCGTGAAGTACCATGTGATCTGAAATCGCGGCTTTAAACAGACGCTCTCTAGTAGATTTAGTCAGTCGTTCTTAACACCTTGAGGGAACAAGGTGTTTCTAATTGTTGTTGCCATTTTGTTTTTCATCTGTTTTTTGGATTTAATAATTTATTTTCTAGAAGACTAAACAAGTGTACTTTTTTCTAAAAAGTTCTGGGAGGGGAATAAATTCAGTGGAAATTTATTCTGGAGTTTAACGGAAACATTATAAACTGTGATTCAATCGAGGATCTGTTACCACCAGTACAACGACCTTATCTGACGTCATCGCCTCCATATTGGAATTTCATCGAGATTCGAACCCGGATTCTATTGGAACTGTTTAGTGATAGGACTTATATTTTTTAATTTTAGGATTAAATTTTGGATTATATTTACAAACCGTTAAGTCCTATTTCCAATTTTTACATTGTTTTCTAGGGAAATAAATTATTTTGTTAAAATTTACAAAGCTTGTTGGCTTCACTCTTTTCTCTTGTTATTTTTGTACAAGCCTGCACGTAACACTAGGTAAGATCAAATCATACCCAGTTATTAAATCGGGCAAATCCTTTTGCCAATTTTGTGTAAGCCACATTCGTAATTTGAGTCGCGAAGTAAAATTGACTAGAAGTTTCCTGCACCATTAATTTGTAACTTTTTGTAAACAAAGTTTACATTGCAGGTCCTAAATATGATTACAAAATTTAATGTCGAAATGACTCATGTAATTTGTCATCCATGTTAAGCAATTTAGGATGGACATGACCAAAGAATTAAGTTTGGTTGTTGGATTAATCGAAACGGGTTTCCAAGCCAAAACGGAATCTCTGCAATATGAGGAATTTTTAACTTAAAGGTCTGAGAATGGGCTGTTTTATGATGGCAGACTGAATGTATTGCAAAGGTCCTCATCTTCTTTGCATTACGACGCATCCCGTTTTTCTTCATACTACTGAAATGGGAATGCCACTAAACCAAAATGTTCAATCATTTCTTTCGCTGTCTCGACCAGACAAGATAGGGGGTGGTGTTCGTAAGCCTTTTGGTAGGTTTTGGCGGAGATCCTGACTCCGAACTGCCACAGTTTCGGCCTTGGCTTCCGTGTTTTCAGAGTTCTCCACGCTATATATTTTCCCACGCTGATGAAGTGGTTTGCTTTTTAATATCATCCTTACGCTAGATCCAGTAGCTGTTGACGGTCCGGGTCGCATTCCTATTCTCCTACCTTCTCCTCTTCTTCTGCCCCTTCCTCTTCATTTTCCTCTTCTACCCGTTGCGCTTTATTTTCACAGGCAGAAGATGTTTCTGCGCTAGCTGCGGCTGCGGCAGGGGCTCGATGTTCATTAATTGTAATGAGGCTAATTTCAGTTTGAGTCTCACGGTCTGTTGTAACAATCAAATTATACCCAGTTGTATAAAACGGGAAAATCCTATTACCAGTTTTGTGTAAGCCACATTGGTAATTTGAGTCTTGTTGCTAAGTTAAATAATTTTCCTAAAATGTTTTTAATATAGGATTAAATGATCATGGTTGGGTATTTATCGATGTGTAAATTTTACCTAATCACTCACAAAAGACTTTATGTAAACTTTGTGAGTGATTAGGTAAAATTTACACATCGATAAATACCCAACCATGATCATTTAATCCTTATAATTCCAATTTACTTCCTTTCAAACATCCGATCAGCAGCTTTGATAAAAAAAAACATTCACTTTTATGTACCTCGAAGTTTTCTTTCATTAGCTTCTTAACTGTGATAAGAATACATAGCCCTATCTTCGCCAGCCAAGTTTCATTGATTCTTTATACAGTGATACGGGGTAGAATGACATAGCGGGTTATGCCAGTGATATATTGTTGTGATCATTATTTTAATATATTAAAAATAGTTGTTGCGGTTAAACAAGGAATATTTTGTTACTTTCTACGCATTTCGATCTTTCAAAAGCAAGATCGTGTCCATTTTTAGTGCGATCCCTTGGTTGACATCACCCTGACCTTTAATAACCGCTGCTGTAACATGTTGTCGAGGTGAAATGCAATAATTTCCGAAGATTGGCTTCTAAAGCCTGCCATATGCCTTCTTTGGCAAAAGGGGTGAATGTTGGAGTGCAGGAAGTTTGTACAATTATATTGTTTTAACTTCTAATGGTCAATTTTAATCTGTGTCTCGTGATTTTTGATCGGAAATCACAGGAGTGGGTGGGTGGTAACTTGTTGTTATTATCAGGTGTAAAGCGTTGATATAGATAAAACTTCACATCAAATGATCTGGACACAGGGAACCAAAAGTAATCCGCAGAATTAATCGATGTGTAAAAAATTCCAGATCAGTATCACGTGACCGTATCAAAACGTAGAAAACGCTGTCAATTCCTAAAAATGTTTTAAATACTAGTACATAGTGTACTTGTAATTTGTTTAAATTTGGCAAAATAGTAGGTCTAAGAGACCAATTTATTTTGTACGTCATATTAGGCGATTTAGTTGTAATTTGGAATGATGTATAAAATGGTCAGGGTTCGTTGAAAAAGTATTATCGAATTTAGATTCCAAGTCCAACTGGAATCCCTTTCAATCAGACAACTATAATAGCCCTAAAAAGGACTTTTAATTTATTTTCAGAATCTGGAATTTCCCAAATAAATTCTTGTGGTGGTTAATAAATTCTCTGAAGGCGTTGTTTCAGCGGACCAGGTTCAATCAGATCGATCAGTATCCAAAGACTTAATGATTTGGAAAATGTAACTTCTGGTCCATCCAGTTCATGGAGAATAATCAAGGCACCAGCAATCATAGCAGTCAGGTTTACTGGACATTCCAATAAGATTTCCCTTTTTTTCCTTTGATTGGACACTGCTTTTCTTACCCTAGTTTTGCTGGGTCTGTTCCTGTCCTTCGGTAATGAGGGCCATTTATTGTTAAGATGTCAAAATCTTTCAGAAAGGTTTTTGCTTCTGCTGGATTGTGCCACAGGTGGTCCATACAGATGTCTTGTGAATACCCAAGGCAATATGACTGGTTGCCTGATATAATATAGATTTTATTTCCATATATCCTGCAGCTTTAGGTGGAGAAATTGATGCAGGTACAGTTTGTTGTGGCGGGGTTGATGTGGTGCTGGTGGAGATGATGGTGTTATTGCCTTCTTTCTCCCAATCACAGTTTCTTGTTGTTTTGGTGTTGAAGTCCGCATCTCGTGAACAACCGTGGTCCCTTGTTGCAGATGAGTTGATTCATTTACAGGTTTTATGTTCTTGGTGTTATAGGTGATGTCAACTGTTGTTCGGCTCTGGTACTTCCTATGGTGGTAGTAGACGGCGTGCTCGTGAGCTGTCTTTGCGCTTACTGCCCCTTAAGCTGCGAAACTTTTTTCCTCTACCACTTCGAGATTTGTTATCACCATAGGTTTTTCTAGGGTTGTCCCATATCAGGAGTAAGGTTGTTCTTTTGTTCTGAGCTCTCCGGCTCCAACCAGATGCAATTGAAAGACCTAAGTACTTCAAAGCATTCATAGCTTGGGTGGGAATCATTTCCATCGCTAGCGTCATATTGCTGCTTATAGTTGTTGCTTGCTACTATGTTAGCTGCCGACTGATGATGAAATTAAATTAACGTCGCTCGCGCAAATCGTCCATGTCCCACGGGTTAAATTCAGCAATTGCGGACTAATTAATTGATCAAGAGGAAGAAAAAAGAGCCTCATCGCCCAGTACATTTCTGTACACAAAGTGTACTACTAAATTTTGTCCGATTTCGGGACATTTAAATCCCACAGGACAAATGACGAGCGGGAATAGAAGCACGCATGCTTATCATAGTATAGTCCGTATCTTTTATGACGCTTATCGGGGATTGTACCCCACTTACAGCGACACCCCAATTCCGTGCTTACACGCTTATTGGGGATTGTACCCCACTTACAGCGACACCCCAATTCCGTGCTTACAAGCTTATTGGGGATTGTACCCCACTTACAGCGACACGCCAGTTCCGTGCTTACAGGCTTATTGGGGATTGTACCCCACTTACAGCGACACCCCAGTTCCGTGCTTACAAGCTTATTGGGGATTGTACCCCACTTACAGCGACACCCCAGTTCCGTGCTTACACGCTTATTGGGGGTTGTACCCCACTTACAGCGACACCCCAATTCCGTGCTTACACACTTATTGGGGATTGTACCCCACTTACAGCGACACCCCAGTTCCGTGCTTACACGCTTATTGGGGATTGTACCCCACTTATAGCGACACGCCAGTTCCGTGCTTACACGCTTATTGGGGATTGTACCCCACTTACAGCGACACCCCAATTCCGTGCTTTTATGACGCTTATTGGGGATTGTACCCCATTTATAGCGACACGCCAGTTCCGTGCTTACACGCTTATTTGGGATTGTACCCCACTTACAGCGACACCCCAGTTCCGTGCTTACAAGCTTATTGGGGATTGTACCTCACTTACAGCGACACGCCAGTTCCGTGCTTACACGCTTATTGGGGATTGTACCCCACTTACAGCGACACGCCAGTTCCGTGCTTTTATGACGCTTATTGGGGATTGTACCCCACTTACAGCGACACGCCAGTTCCGTGCTTTTATGACGCTTATTGGGGATTGTACCCCACTTACAGCGACACGCCAGTTCCGTGCTTACAAGCTTATTGGGGATTGTACCCCACTTACAGCGACACGCCAGTTCCGTGCTTACACGCTTATTGGGGATTGTACCCCACTTACAGCGACACGCCAGTTCCGTGCTTACACGCTTATTGGGTGTTGTACCCCACTTACAGCGACACGCCAGTTCCGTGCTTTTATGACGCTTATTGGGGATTGTACCCCACTTACAGCGACACGCCAGTTCCGTGCTTACAAGCTTATTGGGGATTGTACCCCACTTACAGCGACACGCCAGTTCCGTTTTTACAAGCTTAATGGGGATTGTACCCCACTTACAGCGACACGCCAGTTCCGTGCTTACAAGCTTATTGGGGATTGTACCACACTTACAGCGACACGCCAGTTCCGTGCTTACAAGCTTATTGGGGATTGTACCCCACTTACAGCGACACGGCAGTTCCGTGCTTACACGCTTATTGGGGATTGTACCCCACTTACAGCGACACCCCAATTCCGTGCTTACACGCTCATTGGGGCACATGGGAAGTTTGACGAAGGGGAATAGTCCCAAATGTCGTCATTCTTGGTCCGAGCTAGGCAGGAAGAGAGGGAATCGGCAAGGGGCAACAAGCGCCAACTGGATGCACTGAAACCCCTGGTCGCACTTCTAATCAAATTTGGTCCAGCTATTCTAGGGGATAGGTCTAGTAATAGGTCTAGGTGACAAAATGAATTTTGTTCAGTCGTGTTTGATAAGTTGGATTAATTTTGAATGGTGGATAAAGGATCATAGTTGTTTCGTAAGTATTATCGAATAAGGTTTCCAAGCCAAACAGAAAACCTAATATGCTAATATGGCAATATTAGCCCTTATAAGGGCTGTTTCTAGGAGAGCCAGCTGTCAGTATTTGAAGTATTTCTCGAGGTGTTTAGGTACTACCCAACAGTACCTGGGGCGGCCATTAGGGTAATCTTCTTTTAAAACTTCGATTACAGCTAGGCGGGATAGCTCAGACTGGTTCAAGATTTAGTATTTTAATCCGTGATAATTCTGTAATCTTCGGCAGATAGACCAGGCGAGCGACATAGGGCATTAAAGATGTTTATCCCCATAAATTTTCATATTGTTGGCCGCTTTCCTCCATCTGGTTTTTGCTGTTTTGGTTTTGGGTGTTTCTAGGTCACTCAAAACGTTATGGTCGTATATGTACTGGATTGCGGACGCGTTCTTTGTATAGAGGTTTGCGATTCCCATTTCTTTGGCTTTACCGTAAAAATGCTGGTATATCTCCACATGTACCTTGTTAAGATCATCTTTTTCTTGTTCTGGTTTTCATAAATCTGTTGTAGATGATTTAGAAGTACCTGGCATGATGGTATAAGTAGGACTCAGGGTGGGAATCTTGGGTACTGGAGGTAAAGGATCCTGTCTTTTTTCTTCCTTATCCTTTTCATCTGATTGTATTGCTCTAATTGGACTCTTCCTATATTGCTGCCTTGTAACCCTCTGTTGGTATTTTCTGACGGTGGAGGTGGTGGCGGCAAGAGTTGTTGTTGTTGTTGTTGCTGCCGACTGAAATGAACTGAATATTAAATTAGAGTCGCGTGCGCACAAATAGGTATATGCGACTAGTTTATGCACTATTCGTGGGGGAAGGAAAGAGAGCCACATCCCCCACTCATTTCTGCACTCACAGAGTGCTGTTTAATTTAGCCAAATAGGTCGTGGGACAATTAAGTCCCAAACGACCTGTATGTAAGGCTATCATGAGTGGGAATGGACCCAACACACACTCATGTTAAAGATAATCTGTACCTGCTATCAAGACGCTTCGAGGGAACCACACAATTTATAGCGCAACCCCGGTTCCGAGATTACTCACACGTTGGGGAACCTAAAAGTTTAGACGGGTGGAAATAGTTCCACATCCCGTCGTAGTACAAATGTCCGAAAGAGGCAGGGAAGCGAGCGACCCGGCAGAAGGCGCAAGTGCAACAGGGTACTTGAAACGTCAGTGCGTACTTTTATAAATCAAATTTAGTCAAGTTAATACTAATGGACAAATAAAAAATATCAATAATGTGTAAGCCACCTGTGCAATTATCCAAATGAAATAAGTCAAATAAATTTCATTAAATGATTCATTCGTATAATTAGAATATTGTGTACAAAGTGTACTTCTATTTCCAAAATTTTACCAATCAGCTAAGTCAAAATGACTCATTTTTGTTTGTATCAGTCATAGTTATAAACCAGTATTTTAATTTTGATGGTGGTAAGTAAAGGATCAATTCAGGTCACAATAGAGAAATTATCAAAAGAGGATTTCAAAACCCAAAAGGAAAACCTCATAACATTACATTCAGGCAAATCTTGGTTATATATCGGGCCTTTTCACACCCGTATGGCAAGCTGGAATCTTCTTTCTGTCGTCGGCTATTTTCATTTGGACTACACCTCTGAGACGGCTATATTCCAGACTTTCACCGGTGGCTGTCTCTTTTCATTTCTTCTCATGGAATGGCGCCTCCCGTCCATCCACAGGAATTCTCGCTGTCCCTTATTTGTAGCTGTCTTACAGGCCAATTGTTACTCGGATAGTTTTCCTCCAGATATCCTAAAGGTCGCCTCCTTTGTAACCGTAGGTTGCCAGTCAAAGTGGCTCCCCCCATTCAGACTGGTGGTATTCCTATCCGAAAATTGGTCGCACTAGCCTCTGTTAGTTGTATTCTGCGATGGTAGGAAATAACCTCTCGTAGATAATGTGAGATGGGTTGGTCGGCTTATTCCTCAGTATGCAGTCCACGATAACGCTGCCACGTTCCATTGTTATTCTTGGTTAGTCGTTGGCAGCACATGGGAACACGTGTTTCCTGCCTTCGGCCTCCACCCTTGTGTCTATGAAGCAAGCACGATGTTCTCTGGTCGACATCTCTGCCCTGAATCCGTGAATGGAATCTGCTGACGACTGATTGATTGATTGATTGTTGAATTAGAGTCGTGTTCACCTACAGTTAATGCCTGCAGAACAGGCTGTTTAATTGTTCGTGGGGGAAGGAATAGTGCCGCATCCCCCACGCTTTTATGTACTCAAAGAGTACTAATAACTTTAGCCCATACAGGTCGTGATACAAAAAAGTCACAAACGACCTGCATGGAAGGCTATCATGAGTGGGAATGGACCCAACACACACTCATGTAAATAGTCAATATCTACTGAAATATATGGGTGGGAATGGACCCAGCACACACTCATTTAGACAGCATTTACTGAATTTCAGGTGTCTACCACAGTAGAATGAGACGTCAGTTATGGTTGGACATGACGCTGATGACGTCATCCGGTTCCGTGCAATCATGCTCATCGTACACCTGTTTTTTGACGAGTGGGAATCGGTCCGCACACTCATCAATTGATGTCCGGAGTGAAGGAGGAGAGGGACTCGGAGGGATACGCGAAACGTCGACCGGAAGGTACCTGAAACGCCAAGACCTACTAAAAGTTAAATTTTACCCATTTGTATAATTATTGGGATTCCCTATTACCTATTATGTGTTAGCCACAATTGTAATTAGAGTCAAGCAAGTAAGTTATAAATGTACCTATTATATAAATTGGGAATATATAGTACTAAGCGTACATAAATTCTTTTAAATTATAATTCAAACAAGTCGTAGCAACTTATAAACATTTTTTAGTTAATATTTGGAAAATCATAGCAAATTTTGAACGGTAGCCAGACGATCTTGTCAGTATTTTGGTTATAAGTCTAAAGGTGGTTCCAAGCCAAATATGAACCATAAATTGTAAAGGCAATTTTGATTAGTTAGCCCTAAAAAGGGCTATTAGGTCGGCAGCTTGAAGGTTTCTCTGCAGTGCTCTTATTCATGTATCTCCGCCGCAGTACGTGGTTCTTTATATCTTCCCTCAGGCATTGCCTCAAACCCGTACATATTGGCTAGCTCAATGGCAGTTTCAATGAGGGTGCTAAGCTGGCACTCATGGTACTCCTTGTTGTAATATTTCATGAGGATGCGAAGCCCAAATTGCCATTGCTATGTTCTTGGTTTCCTGGTCCTCAAGGTTCTCCACGCCACAAACTTTACAGCACTGGCATAGTTTTCAGCCTTTATCGGATCGGATAGAGTTTCTTCTATTGATAGCTGGAAGTAGCGCTCCACAAGCTCGTTTGTCTCTTCATCCTCTGGATTAGCACCCTCATCGTCCACTTCTTCGTCTGAGTCTTGTTCGTCTTGTGTTGGTGTCTCAATTTCTTCCATTGCCTCTAAGTCAGCTACGGCTTTGTCCTGCTCAGTAGTTGTAGAGGCTTCCGAAGTGGTAATTTCCGTCTGTGCTTCCAAATCCTTCATAATATTCTGCCGAGTAATGGTCTTGGTAGAAATTGTTTTTCTAAGCATTTGGGGAGCCTATTTTTGATAAGGGTGTCCAGGTATATTGCCAAAATTACTAGCAAGTGTATTGGAGTGGTTAGCCGCCTTGTCTTGAGCAGGTTTCCTTCTCCTGATACGTTTCCTGTTGCTATTCTTTTAATCGATACCATAGTCTCCCAATCCCTCGATATTCAGGTCCTAGCCCTCAGTGTTAGTATCCCAGGTTAAAAGAAGCGTTGTTCTCTTTGCCCAAGCTCTTAAAGTCCAATTTGAGGCTTGCTTTTTCCCAAGTGCTTTAATGGCCCTTAGGGCTGGTACAGGAATAACTGCAATAGATGGCAGCCATCTTGGTGCCATGCTTCGTGCTGCAGTGTTGAGTTCCATCACGACATGCTCTTCTGGCTAGATTCTACGTGACTTGCTGCCGAATGAATGAATGAATGATAAGGATTTAGGTCGCCTATGCAAACTCAGTGCTTTCGCGACCAGTTTATGCCTGAGAGTCATGCTTTTCAATTGGTCGGGACTGCGAGAATGGTGCTACCGCAGTCCCACGTTTATGTGCGATGTCGCACTTCTAAATTAGGTCCAGTCGAGGAAAAGGAGGAGGGGTACCCAGTGAGGGCACAAACGCCGCAGCCGTCGATGTCGTGCACGCCCCAAAATGCCATCCCGTACTTATATTTCAAATTCAGTCCAGTTGTACTAGTGGACATTAAGAAGAAACCAATAATGTGTAAGCCACCTGTGCAATTAATCTAATTCAACGAGTCTTATAATTTCATTACTCTTGTTTATGATAGTTTGAATTTTGTGTACTTAGCGTGCTTTTAGTTTCGAAATAGTACCAATCAGCTGCTGGATGTCAGTCATCCTACACATGTTAGAGTCATGCAATGTTTCTAAGTAGTCGTTAATTTTGTCGGTGAAACCAACGGATCGAGTCTGGTTTTATGGATAGAGCTATTATCGAAAGAGGTCTTCAATAGCCAAAGGAAGATCCTCAAAAAAACCCCAAAAAACCCCAAACAAAAACAGGCCTTAGTGGAAAGTCTTTTAACAACACAGGCTTGTTCTTATCAGGATTCCACCCAGGTGTTTGCTAGTATGTTTTCCCTAGTACCTGTTTTGTGCCCGTGAGAAAAAAAAAATAATGGGATATTTATTTTCTTTCTTTAATTTGAAAGTCGGTGCCTTATCTTCTTTCCCGTGTTGGTCTTCTTTGTTGTTCTTTGTTTCTTTCATTGTTGGCCTTTTGTTACTGTGGTATTATCTCTCTGGGTATAGGCTGCTGCTCCTTGTTCGACTTTCAATGGATGCAGGCTTTGGTGTTTTTGTGTCTTAGCCATTTTTTGTTTCCTTTCTCTTCCTTCTTCTCCCTTTTCCTCCTTCTTCTCCCCCTTTCCTGCCTTTTTCCCTACTTTTCCTCTTTCTCTCATTTTTGTGGGTTTTTTATTTTTTATTTTTTTAAAATGTTTTTTTAAATTGTTTTTATTAAACGAACATTGTGTCCCTTTTGCTGTGAAAGTTATAGGGTTAGAGTTAGTTAGGGTTACATAGGGGGAAGGGCGAAAGACAAGAAGACGAAAGAGAAGAGAGGAAGAAAACATCTTTTACTTTTAGTTATGTTGTTTGGATTTGATCTGTTGTAAGTTCTTTATGGACTTGCCCTTTAGCTAGCATGAGTCTGCTGCTACAGTCCCTCTGTGTTTGTGTTTTATTGATATATTTTGGTTGTGTTTATATTTACCCATGTTTATTAATCTGTTTTAGGTACAATATTATGTTCTTGTAGGTGGTTTCGATGTTTATGTTTTGTACCTTGTCCAATAGTTCAGGATACGTTGTAGGTGATCCGATCCTCTTTTGGTATTCTCGGAAGTTATTTAGTTGGGTGTGGTATCTGGGACAGGTGTTGAAGACATGGTCGAGCGTTTCTGGTACGGGGCAGTGTGGACAGTTAATGGTTTGATTTGGTTGTTCTTTGAGATATCTTCCAAAACTGCTTTTTAGTAATGTTTTTCCCGTTTTCCAGGGATTTTAATACGCTTAGTGAGTCTGTTATGATGACGTGTTGTTTGTGGCTTTGGGTTTTTATCCATTTTAGCGCTTCATTAATTGCCCAGAATTATGCCGACTGATTGATTGACTTTGAAATTATAGAGGCGTGCGCACATACTGTGCATGTGCCTCTGGTTAAAGTCTGCAAGGCAGACTGCTAAATATCCTTGGGGAAGGAATCAGTGCCTCATCCCCTAGGCATTAATGCTTTCAAAGAAAGCTGCTAAATGAGCCGTCAGGCAGAGGAACGGTATATGGTGTGTTCCACGTTGCCTGAATGAATGGCTTTATGAGTGGGAATTGACCCATCAGGCACTCATGTTTCAGTCGCTTAGGGACTATTGCTTGAGTGGGGAATGGACCTAACACGCACTCAAGTATGAATGGAAATCCAGTCTACAGCAATACCAGGTGTTAACCGAAGCAGTATGAAACGTCAGTCGCGATTGGACAGCGACTATGACGTCTCATCGGGTCACCTGGTATATTGACGGGTGGAAATAGTTCCACGTGTCCGTCCATGTACAGAAGGCCGAGTGAGGAAAAGGAGGAAGAGGATCTCGGCAGTCGGTGCGATGAAGCAATGAACGTCGTGCACGCCCTAAAACACCCGTCCGTACTTATTTCAAATTCAGTCCAGTCGTACTAATAGGCAAAACCTAAAGCCAATAATGTGTAAGCCACCTGTGCAATTGACCAAATACAATAAGTTTCAAAATTTCGTTATTAATTAATATAATTCAACGTTGGAATTTAGTGTACAAAGTGTACATAAAATTATCTAACATTTGCCAATCAGCTAAGTCAAGCGACTCATACTTTTTGTATCACGCATAGTAAATAACAACCATAAAATTTTGACGGTGGAACCAAAGGGTCAAATTCGTAATGCACGATAGAGATATTATCGAAAGAGGTTTTCAAAATGTCCAAAGGAAAACCTCATGCTATCAGGCAAAATTGTCAGCCGTGTTTATCTTTTCTGTTTCCCGGCTTCTCCACTGGTGTGCAGGCTACTCCGGTATATGATGGCTTTCCATATCCATACCATATCTGTTTTAGTGGCTGGTCTTACACCTCCCTTTAGTTATAAGAGCACCGCCTAGTGAAATAGCCTCCTATAAACTCCCTATGGGACTCCTTATGGACGCTACATCATTCATCAGAATAGCCAGTGTAGTATTCTGTGGTCCTTTGTGTGTGTTACTGGCCACGTTGTTCCTTTTAGCGTATCAGCAGCTTGTTTCAGTGTAGGTTAGCTCGACTTAGCAGTACAGCAATCTACATTAATGGCCACGTTGTTTTTTTGTTGCTGTTTTGTTCTTTGTTCTGTGGTCCTTCGTGTGTAGTCCCTTGTTTCCGCCTTTTCCCGCCGGCGCCCTTTTCACTGCGCTCCCGGTACGCCGATCTTGCCTGCTCGATATCTTCTGCCTGAATCTGGTGATTTGGTATGACTAGTTTATGCCTGAGTGAATGGTGTAAGATGGTGTGGTTGATGATGATGACAAAGAATTAAAGTCGCATATGTAAACTAATACTTTCGCGACTGGTCTGCTCCCGAGTGTCGGGATATTTAATTGGTTGTGAGTATGAGAATGTTGCCGTCACACTCACGCGTTGATGCGCGATGGTCGCGCTTGTTATTTGTCCGGCAGAGGCAAAGGAGGAAAGGGACCCAGGAAAGGAGGCAAACAACGCAGCAATGAACGTCGCCCACGCCCAAAAACGCCAGACCGCATTTATTTGTCAAATTCAGTCCAGTTTTATAAATGGACAACCTAACGCCAATAGCGTGTAAGCCACCTGTGCAATTAATCAAATAAAATGAGTTTCAAAATTTCGTTATTAATTAATATGATTCAACGTTGGAATTTAGTGTACAAAGTGTACATAAAATTATCTAAAATTTGACCAATCAGCTAAGTCAAGCGACTCATACTTTTGTATCACGCATAGTAAATGACAGTCATAAAATTTTGACGGTGGAACCAAAGGGTCAAATTCGTAATACACGATAGAGATATTATCGAAAGAAGTTTTCAAAATGTCTAAAAGGAAAACCTCATGCTATCAGGCAAAATTGTCAGCCGTGTTTATCTTTTCTGTATCCGGCTTCTCCATCTGTGTGCAGCAGGCTCGTCCGGTGTGCAGGCTACTCCGGTATATGACTGCTTTCCATATCCGTACCATATCTGTTTTAGTGGCAGCTCCACTGTTCTTACGCCTCCCTTTAGTTATAAGAGCACCGCTTAGTGAAGTAGCCTCCTATAAACTCCCCATGGACTCCCTATGGACGCTATATCATTTCATCAGAATAGCCAGTGTAGTATTCTGTGGTCCTTTGTGTGTGTTACTGGCCACGTTGTTCCTTTTTCCGTATCAGCAGCTTGTTTCAGTGTAAGGTAGCTCGACTTAGCAGTACAGGAATTTACATATATGGCCACGTTGTTTCTTTGTTGCTGTTTTGTTCTTTGTTCTGTGGTCCTTTGTGTGTAGTCCTTTGTTCCCGCCTTTTCCCGCCGGCGCCCCTTTCACCGCGCTCCCGGTACGCCGATCTTGCCTGCTCGCTGTCTTCTGCCTGAATCAATGTAATGAACGAGATGGTGTGGTAGTAGTAGTAGAAAGAATTAAAGTCGCCTATGCATACAGTGTGCTTTTGCGACCGGTTTATGCCCGAGTGTCAGGCTATTTGGTTGTTCGTGACTATGAGAATGGTGCCAACACACTCACGCGTTTATGTGCGATGTCGCACTTTTTGCTTAATGGCTGGTCGAGGCAAAGGAGGAGAGGGCCCAGCAGGGGACGCGAACGCCGCAGCAACGGATGTCGTGCACGCTCGAAAACGCCTGTCCGTACCTATTTATCAAATTCACTAATGGACATTAAAAAAGACCAATAGCGTGTAAGCGACCTGTGCAATTAGCCGTATAAAGAGAGTTAAAAGAAATTTTCTTATAACCTATCAACCAATTTTCTAGTACATAGTGTACATAATTAAGTCCCTAACAATTTTGACGACTACTGTGTCTAAGCGACATAAAATTAGTTTGTTCAATATTAGGCATATGGTTTGAATTTAGAACGGTGTACGAATGGATCAAGTTGGGTGTAGTGGTTTGATCGAATCGAGATTCTAAGCCAAAATAGAATCCCTTAATAAATTGGCAATTCAGGAACCCTTAAAAGAGCTGTTAAGTCGGCAGCGAGTAGGTTTTCCGGCGAAGCTTTTCTCTACAAATCTTGGCCGCAGTACGTGGTTCGTCAAAGGTACCCGCTGATATTGCCTCAAAACCAAGGATTCTTCCTGTTTCAGTGGCGGCGTAGATAAGGGTGGTAAGTGGGGCCTTGTAGTACGCCTTTTCATACTGGTCATAGAGGATACCCTTCCCAAAGTGCCATTGTTGTGGTCGGGGTTTCCTAATTTTCAAAGCCTTCCAAGCTACATACTTTACTGCACATGCAAAATTGTAGGCTTTCCTTTGGCTGTGAAGAATCTCTTCTATTCCTATCTTTTTGTAGCGTTTTGTGATCTCTTTTGCTGCTGCGTCCCCCTCTTCCGCACTCATCAGTGGTTCTGGCCCTTCATCATCAGTTTGTAAATTTTCCTCAGTATCTGTGTTATCTTCTGGTTCAGGATCTGAGGTTTCTTCTTCCGAAGTGGCGAAATCCGTCTGGGTTACCACGTCCTTCGCGCGTTGCTGCCGAGTCTGGGTGGCTGTAGTAGATAATAGCTTCTGGGGTGCTTGTAACGGCTCTGGGGGTCCCGGTATCTTGTTAGAAATTGTAGCCGGAGTATTCGAGTGGTTGGCTTCCCTAGCCTGGGCAGCTTTCCTCCTCGCAGTACGATTCCTTTTGCTACGTTTTTTTACAAGTCCATAGTCTCCCGTTTCTTCGTTATTTAAGTCCACTCCCGTGCTATTATCCCATACTAAGAGAAGTGTAGTTCTCTTTGCTCCAGCTTGCAAGCTCCAATTTGTCGCTTGTCGTTTTCCAAGTGCCTTAATGGCCCTCAGTGCTAGAGCGGGAATTACTGCTATCGCTGGTAGCCATTTTGGCGCCATGCTTTGTCTTTGTTCTGCAGTACTGACTTCCATCACTGCGTGCTCTGTTCAGCTGCTCCGGGCGAATAACGTACCGAGATGGTGTGGTTAGTCAGTTAGTTAATTTAATTTAGGTCGCTTTCGCCAATACGGGCATGCGGGATGGTTTAATGCCTGCATACCAGGCTGTTTAATTGTTCGTGAGGGAAGGAATCAGTGCCACTTCCCCCACGCATTTCTTCACTCACAGAGTGATGTTTAATTATAGCTAGCAGGTTGTGGTACTATTAATACCTTAACAACCTGTAATTTGGCCCTCATGAGTGGGAGTAGACCCTTCACGCACTCATGTTTCTAGTCTGTATCTGCTTGATAGTGTAAGAGTAAATGAGTGGGATTTGACCCAGCACACACTCATTTGTTGGTAATTACTGTTTTTCAGTAAAAATTGGATTAATACGCGCACAGCACGCTGTTTAATTTGGAGAGATGGTGTGGTGTTGATGATGATGACTTTAAATTATAGTCGCTTGCGCACATATTGTGCATGTGCCACTGTTTAATGCCTGCATGGCAGGCTGTTAAATATTCCTGGGAGAGGGAATCAGTGCCACCTCACCCAGGCTTTAATGCACTCAATGAGTGCTGCTAAATGAGCCGTCAGGCAGAGAAATGGTAAATGGTGAGTTCCACGTTGCTTGAATGAATGGCTATATGAGTGGGAATGGACCCATCACGCACTCATGTTTCAGTCGCTTATATCAATCAGTGTTCTGAGTGAGATTCGAGGCACACACTCAGATTTGGTTAGCATATTTAATGCGTGCATTGCACGCTGCTAAATGAATGTCCGGCAGAGGGAAAGGTGGAAACGGGTCGTCAGGGCGGCGCAAAACTACACCGGAAGGGTCCGCAGTTCCAGGGTCGTTGGCCGAAATTTTGTCTTGCACGAAGTTTGAATATACACTGAATTTAATGCCGAAAGAGGTTGATTTTTGGAATTTGAAAGTACTCTGTGCTGTTTTATTAGAGGTAAGAAGGGGGTTACCTCCGATGGCAGCTATTAGTATGCATATATTTGTATTGTCACATTGTGTGACTGGCCCTGATGGTCCTGGGCTTAAGACCACCTTATATACTCTCTTGTTTTGGGGTCCTAGGTAACCTACTAGTTTCTTAGGAGGGCCTAACGGTCTGGTGTTTGTAAAATATGTTTGGGACCGTATATGAGCGTAAAATATTTTATTTGCCACCTTGTGTGGCGGGGCCTGATGGTCATTGGGATTTGACCACCTTATATGATACTATTTGGGGTGCTACTGTAGTTCATATAGCTGGTTTACGTCGCCTCTTTTATGGCCGGCCCTGATGGTCCTGATGTTCGGGCCACCTTATAGTGTCTAGGTTTTCTCGGGACATACTTTATTTCTTGATGGAATGGCTCTCATCTTTGGTAGAGAGGTTTTAGGAGTTAAAAAGGGTTAGTTTTGAGAGAAGATGAGTGTTAAAGGTATAATAAAGGTGTGAGTTAGAAGATAGTAAATATTTTTTTTTTAAGAGAGAGAGGGAGAGAATGTGTGCACAGGAGTAATGTTTTTACTGTTTTGTGGTGTAATTAATCTGAAGGTGTTTTGGTTAGGTTCCACGGTTTATTTAGTTGTTTCGCTTTTTCTTAAGTAGATTGTAACTGTACGGGCGTCTCCGCTGAGTAATCAGGTCCCTCTCGACTTTTCAGAGACACCCGCTTAGTTTTTTGTCTATTATTTGCGTGATTCGTGATTTATTTAGTTGTTACGTCCTGTTTTAATTTAGGATTTAGTCTGCACGATTGTCTCCGCTGAGTAATCAGGTCCCGGTCGACATTTCAGAGACATCCGCACAGTTGTTTACGCCTTGTTTTGGTTTAGGATTTAATCTGCACGAGTGTCTCCGCTGGGTAATCAGGTCCCGGTCGACATTTCAGAGACACCCGCGCAGTTTTTTGTATATTAATTGTGTTTCATGATTTATTTAGTTGTTTACGCCCTATTTTGGTTTAGGATTTAATCTGCACGAGTGTCTCTGCTGAGTAATCAGGTCCATGGTCGACATTTCAGAGACACCCGCGCAGTTTTTTGTATATTAATTGTGTTTCGTGTTTTATTTAGTTGTTTACGCCCTATTTTGGTTTAGGATTTAATCTGCACGAGTGTCTCCGCTGAGTAATGAGGTCCCGGTCGACATTTCAGAGACACTCGCGCAGTTTATTGTCTATTAATTGTGTTTCGTGATTTATATAGTTGTTTACACCCTATTTTGGTTTAGGATTTAATCTGCACGAGCGTCTCTGCTGAATAATCAGGTCCCGGTCGACTTTTCAGATACACCCACGCAGTTTATCAGTTTATTGGTTTCCTTTAGGAATATTTTTATATTTTGTCCCGGGTGTGGTCTGACTGAGACTGACTGACTGAGAAGGATTAAAGTCGCCTATGCTAACTAAGAGCTTTTGCGACTCGTTAATGCTTAATTGTTGAGCTTTTTAATTGGTCGGTGTTTCAGGAATGATGCCGCAAAAACACCGCTTTTATGTACGATAGTCGTACTTTTTAATTGTATGTCAGGAGGTGGAAAGGAGGAAGGGGACCCGGCGGGGGACGCCAACCGCTGATGCCGTGTACGCTCCAAAGGGCCCGGACCGACGTGATTGTATGTCAAATTCTGTCCAGTTGTGCTAGTGGACGTTCCCTATCCCCAATATTGTGTGGGCCACCTGTGCAATTGATCTAAGTTTCTGAGTTGAAGATTGCCTATTTTATCCTTGTGTAGTTGGAATTTTGTGTACTAAGCGTACTTTTAATGGCGAAATTACACCAATCAGCCGGGTGTCAGCAACCCTGTGTGTTTTTTTTTTTGGGGGGGGGTCACGCATTGTTAGTATTAGTTGTTGTTTTTGATGGCGGAGGGACTAAAGGATCAGGGTAGTTTTGTACGATGGTGTTATCGAATGAGGCCTTCTATTGCCAATGGAAGTGCCTCCCTTGTATATAAAAGTAGGGGGTGAGAGTAGAGATGGGGTGGGGGTGGGGGGTGGGGGGAATGTGATTCTTGGTGGAAAATCTGTGGGCAACACAGGCTTGTTGTTTCCAGGATTCCACCCAGGTGTTGCTAGTATATTTTCCCTAGCACCTGTTTTAGGCCCTTTGTGTTAGTAAAGGTGAGGGGAGAATAAGAGGAAAGTGAAGAGAGGACTTACAGTGGAAAGTCTTTGTTCAGCATAGGCTTGTTGTACGCAGGATTCCACCCAGGTGTTCGCTAGTCTGTTTTCCCTAGCGCCTGTTTTGGGCCCTATTAGTTAGTGAGGGGGTTAGTAGAGGATGGGTGGAAAGGAGAGCTTTTGTCAGGAAGTGTTGAGCCAGTGCTTGCTCGAGGAGGTGGGCCAGTGCTTGCCCAGGTTTGTGCCAGTGCCTGCACGGGGAGGTGGGCCATTGCTTGCCCAGGGGAGGGTATGGATTTGAGCCAGTGCTTGCTCTTGTGTGGGCGAGAGCTTGCCCATGGGAGGGACTAGGGTTTGGTTTTTTTAGTTTATGATTTGGAGGGCTAGTGCTTGTCCTGTGCAGGTACTGGTCTTTCCTGGTTCTGTTCTTCCGGTGTTGGAGGGCTAGTGCTTGCCCTGTGGAGGTTCTGGACCTTCCTTGTTCTGTTCTTCCGGAAGGGCTCGTTCTTGTCCGCCAAGTGGAGGTTAATATTCCAGTCGTTTTCCTGTGTTCACTTGGCTGTATTCCCCAGTTGCCTCTCTCTTGTCTTTTGTCTTCCTTGTCTTGATTTGATTATTTTCTGTCAATCGTCAATTTTGAATTGATATTGTGCCATTTTTGTTTTGTTAATGTCATGTATGAGGTATGCGATGGGAGATGGGAGGGGGAGATGAGAGAAGAGATAAGGTATATATACATACACACACATACATACATATATATATATATATATATATATATATATATATATATATATATATATATATATATATATACACACACACACACACATATATATATATATATATACACAAATATATACATGTACATATACATACATACATACACACACATATATACACACACACATATATATATATATATATATATTTGTTTTATTTTTTTTATTTTTTCCTTCCCTTAAGTATTAGTTATTAGTTGATTATGTGTTGGTTAGTGGTTAAGTTAGTTGTTGTGGGTGTGTGTGCTTTGTTAGTTTGTTTTAGTTGAATAGTGTTGGAGTAGTGTTGTTTTTGTTGTCGCATGCTATGTACAGAGTGTTTTTTTGTGGTGTTGTTTAGTCTATATTATATTGATGGTTCTGTATGGTTGGCTTTTGATGTCTTGGTCCTGTTTGCCCTGTTATTCTTGTCTGTCCCTCAACGCGACTGTGTTTCCGATTAAACTTATTGGTGTCCGTCTGTGGCGCTGTGCACCCCTTTGTTGTTAAAGGTGAATTTCGATTCTTTGTGTAAGTTCCTTTTTAGGACTCGCCTTTTGGCTTTGCAGTTGTTGCCATAATCCTGCCTCCCTTGTTGTTGCTAGTGCCCTTATGTGACCTTTTGTCTTGGTATTTTAGTTAAGATTTGCCCGTTAGTTGGTCCTTGTGCCATAGTCTTATTTCCCTAGTTGAATCTGATGTTCAATGGTATTTCTGGCTCCCTCGTTGTTGCGTTTGGTTTTCAATTCCTTGTGCCTTTTAAGGCTGATTTCAGGGCTTATGTTTTAGCGGGCGTTTTGTCATAGTCCTTTTGTGTTTGCATGTTGTTTTACTTACCCTGTGTCCAGCTTAATCCTGTTGTTGTCATTGTTATGATGTCTAGTAGTCCTGGTTCTCTAGTCGTTACCATTGGATTTCGATTCCTTATGCCTTTTAGGTTGGTTTTGGGACTTTGTTTTTAGCTGGCGTTTTGCCATAGTCCCCTTTTTAGTCCTGGTCCTGTTGTTGGTATGTTGTCTGGTGGGTAAGTGTATTAGGATTAATTGTTAATTGTTAAGTCTGATTAATAGGTTAGTAGGATAAGTGGGTGCTGGCGTGTTGGATGGCTGGTAGTGCTTGTCTCTGAGCCGTGGGTCTAGGCTCATTGTCATAGTCCTGGTTTGTTGTGTTGCTGGTGTTTTCCTTTTTGTTTATATGCGATGAGTGTTTCTGGATCCCCTTTAGGTACGAAATGACGTTTTTGTAGGTAAGTTCTATATTTGTGTTCTTGGTCTTATCCAATATCTCTGGGTACGTTGTTGGTGATCCAATGCGTTTCTGGTATTCTTGGAAGCTGTTAAGCTGCACATTGTAGGTGGCACATGTGTTGAATATGTGGTCGAGCGTCTCTACTATTGGGCAGTGAGGACAGTTGGTTGTTTGGTTCCCTTTGTCTTTGAGGTACCTTCCGAAGCTCCCTTTCAGTAGTGTTTTTCCTGTCATGATTCTGTTGATAATCCTTAAGTCATTAACTTCCATGTCCTTTGGGGTAATGATTTTCCTGGATACTTCTTTTTGTAGTTGGTGGAGATGCCTTCCCTTGTTGGAGTTGTTCTATATGTGTTGCCATTTTGTGTTTATTTTCTGTCTAACCTGACTGTAGAGTTCTTGGACGCTGTAGGTGAGGGAGTGTGTTTCGTTGTTGTGGAGGCTCTTTTTTGCCACTGTGTCCTCTTTGTCGTTCCCGGGGAGGTTTATATGTGATGGCACCCAGAGGAATTCAATGGTGTGTTGATTTGTCTCGAGTTCTCGAATATGTTGCATTACTCCTCGAGCATATTTGCTCTGCTTCGTGTTGCGCCTGTTTCTAAGGTTTTGAAGACTCTTAGAGAATCCGTGATGATAACATGGCGCTGCTGGGTTTGAGTTTTGATCCATTTCAGTGCTTCGTTGATTGCCCAAAATTCGGCTGTGTAGATGGAGCAGTCATCTGGAAGTTGAGCTCCAATTTGTATTTGTTGTTCTGGTACCACGATTGCTGCTGCCGTTCTGTTAGGTTCCTTGGATTTAGATCCGTCCATGTATATTTTAGTGTATTCCGTATATTGGTCCTGGAGTAGTTTTTGAATGTCAAGTAGCGTCTTGCAGGGATTTTGTTGTTTGGTTCCCAATGTTTGTGCTATGAGGTTGATGTTTGGGGTATTATTTCTCCATCGGGTGGGGTCCTGAATTTGCCGTTGCTCCGCTTGTATGTCAGTTAATTGGAGTTCTGAGCAGAGGGCATGGACTTTCTTGCTTGCTGGTCGGTTTGGTACAAGTTTTTGATTGAATGATCTTTCGCATACCTTAGTTAGCGCCTTAGTTGGGTTTGCGTCGCTGTGTATTGAGTTCCTGATGGTATGTCTTAGGATTTGTTCCTCTCTGCGTAGTTGTAGGGGTAGTTCTCCTGTTAGTATTTCTAACTCTTGAAGTGATGTGTTGGGTAGTGTTCCAGTACATAGACGGAGAATTTTGTATTGAAGAGAGTCCAGTTGGGATAGCAGTTTGTTGTTGGCTGATGCGTAGACCTGGCAACCGTAGTCCCATCTTGATCTAATTAATGATCGGTATAACATAAGTAGTGTGGGTTGATCAGCTCCCCATGTGGTTCCTTTGAGGTGCTTCAGTAAGTTGATGTCTTGTTGTGATTTTTTGACGAGATTTTCGATGTGTGGTTTCCATGTGAGTTGTTCATCTAGTAGTAGTCCCAGGAAGTGGGTTTGTTTTACAGACTGGATGGGTGTGCCTTGTAGGTAGAGTTGCGGGTATTTGGGTTTTCGGTTGTTGGGGCGGGAGAAGAGCATCCCGACAGTTTTAGTACTTGAGATTTTAAAGCCCCAGTTATTCGCCCATCTGGTGATGTCGTCCAGTCCGTGTTGTATCTGTGTGATGTGGTGTCTGTTGTTGGGGTTTCCTGCTTTCCAGATTCCGTTATCATCCGCGAACTGAGATAGGTTGATGGTACTATGTAGATATTCTCCTAGGTTGTTGACCATAAGGTTGAATAGAATGGGGCTTATCACACTTCTTTGTGGGGTTCCGTTGTCCAATGTGGATGTTTCGGAGTATGCATCTCCTACCAGGGTCTTAATTCGTCTTCCTGTGAGGAAGTTGGAGATCCAGCGGTGCATTTGTCCTGTTATTCCATATTGGTTGAGTTTGGCAATTAGCCCCTTGGTCCATACTAGGTCGAAGGCTTTTTCTAGGTCGAGGAATATGGCTATGAGATGACGGTTCTTTTTCCTTGGTGCGTAGAAAGCGAGTTTGATGTCGGCTTCAAGTCTGGTGAGTTGGTCTATGGTAGATCGTTTGGGCCTAAATCCGCTTTGATTTTCAGTGAGTAGATGGTTTCGCTCGAGATGGTGTAGGAGTCTGTTGTTGATCATCGTCTCCATAATTTTGCAGATGGTGTTGGTGAGTGAAATTGGGCAATAGGATGAGCTAAGTTTGGCGTCTTTTCCTGGTTTTGGAATCGCTATTACAATGGCTTGCTTCCAGGTGGTGGGTATGTTGCCAGTGTTCCAAGTGAGGTTGATTAAATCGAGGATAATCCGTTGCATGTTGTCAGGTAGGTGTTTGTAGATTTTGCAGCCAAGATTATCCTCTCCCGGTGAAGTGGATTTCTTGTGGCGGAGCGCTTTGTGCCATTCTTGCAGTTGGAAATTGTCGTTGAGCGGTGATTTCTCGTTCGTTATCTCCGCAGTCTGGTCCTTAAAGAGATGTGGGTATTTTTGCTCCACCTCTTGGCGTTGTAGTATAAAGGTTTGAGTGTGATTACTGTTGCTGCTAGAGAGTGCAAAGTGTTGTGCTAATTGTTCGGCCTTTTCTTTGTTAGTTTCTGCTCCTGTTATCTGGGGTGTTGTTTTGGGGGTCTTACCTTTCATGGCTTTAATTTTGTTCCAGACTTCTTTCGTGGGAGTGGAGTGATTGAGTGTTGAGCAGTAAGCTTGCAAGGAGGCTTTTTTTTTGGCTTGTTTAGTTGTTCTTCTTGCTTTGGCTTCCATTTGTTTGTAGGTGATGAAGTCGGTGGAGAGTTTGGTATGTAGGAAGCGATTTAGTGCTTTCTTTTTTGCTTTTAGGGCGGATTTGCAATCTTCATTCCACCATGGGATGGTCGTTTTTCCTGTTTTTCCACTTGTTTTAGGTATACTTTTCTGTGCAGCCTCGTCGATTGCTTGAATGATGTTGTTGTAGTAAAGGGTTGTGTCAGCACTTTGTAGGTCCTCTATATGTTTTGTCCTTAGGATGATCTGGAAGGTGTCCCAGTCTGCCTTATTAGTTTTCCATTTTTGTATGCTGGTTTGTTGCTCCTTAGGGTTGTGTAGGTAAACTGTTGTGCGAATAGGGAAATAGTCGCTACCAAGTGTACTTTGTTGCATGACCTCCCATTCGGTGATCTGAGCAATGAGTGGTGTCGCTATGATGAGGTCTATAGCTGAACATTTTCCGTTGGCCGGGTTTATCCTAGTGGGGGTACCTGTGTTGAGTATTATCATTTGGTTGGGTCTGGCGTATTTGTCGATGTTTTTCCCTCTGGTGTCCGTATGGTCGCTTCCCCAGTCTATGTTGTGAGCGTTGAAATCTCCGCAGATGATGCTGTTGTTACCTTTGTCTTTGAGTATTTGGGCAAGTTCCTGAGAGGGGTTGGTGTTGGTGGTCCCTGGGAGGTATATGTTGTAGATGGTGATCTTTTTCCGGCCGACTGTGGGCATAATTCCTTGATGTTCGATTGTGTTGGTGGTAAGGTTCGGGGTGTTATTGATTTTTGTGATGTTGTTGAAAGTGTTGTGTATGTATATGGCGATACCTCCTCCTTTTTTCCCGTCAGTCCTGTATTTGTGGAAGCTGAGGTCGTATCCTTTAATTTTCAGTGTTGTTTTGTTCTGATTTAGGTGGGTTTCTTGTAGGCATAGGATATCCGGTTTGTTGTTTTCTGCATTGATGGCTGATTGAAGTTCTCCCTGGTTTGCAATTAGTCCCCTGCAGTTCCACTGCCATATGATGAATTGTGAACCGTTGTTAGTATAGTTGGTATTTCTCGGTCTGTTGTGGTCGTGTTCCATAATTGTGTCGTTGGTATTTACGTGATGTTTGCTACTTGTGCAGCTATTAATTGGTTGGGGAGTGAATTTTCTCCAGTAGATCTTGTAGGGACCGGCAGAAGTCCTCCTTCCTGATTTGGTCTTGGTGGGTTTTTTGTTTTAGTTCGTTCCTTATTTCTCATAAATATTGAGTTATGAGGGTTGAGGTAATGGTATCCGTTGTTTTTTGTTTCTCCTTCTTTGTTGATTGTTCAGTGTCATAATTTTGTGCATCCTTCTTCTTTGTTGGTCGCGTCTGTTGCCGGAAGTGTTGATGGTGTTGTAACACTTCTTGGTTTCGGTAATGGGTTTTTTGTTGTCGTTGGTGGTGATGGTGTTGTCGCGTGTCGTGTGTTCGGTGTCTAGTTGCGTTTACCTTGGTTGGTGGTGGTGGTGCTAATGTGATTGGCGGTGTTGGGAGCAGTGCTGGTCTATTGTTGTTTTTGTACTGAGGGGGTTTTTCTCCCTTGTTAGCACAGGGCCTTTGTTGGGTAGGTTGGGGGCGTTGTGGTTCCTGTTGTCTGCTTGATGGTGCTGGAGTTCGAATGGTTGTTGGCGTGTTCTTTTTAGGTTTTGTGTTGTGAAGATCTTTTGCAGCTTGGTTATAGCTGATATTTTTTTCCTCCATTGTCTTGATGATGTCTTTTTCCCTTATGGTGTAGGGGCAGTCATCGGAGTATGGGGCATGCTGTTCCCTGCAATTGGCACATTTGAAGGTTTGTGCCTTGCATGCGTCCTGGTGATTCCCGCCGCATTTGTAGCACCGCTTGTGTCGTCTACAGGCTTTTGTGAAATGCCGCCATCTCTGACAGTTGCTACAGTACCGGGGCTTGTTGAGGTATTTTTGAAGCATTACTGTCCTTCCATTTGGTCCAAGTTTGATTGATGGGGGGGGGGGGGGGCACGAGCATTCGAGCAATATTGTTGATGTTTCCGTGCCATACTGATTTTTAAGTTTGAAAGCTCGATAACATTCCCCTGGTGTGGTGCGAGCACGTCGCTTTATCTGCATGAAGCACGGACGTAAAGGAGAACATGCCTTCCACAAACTACAATGCATACCACATACAAGTAAACATGGAAAAGAAATAATATCGCGAGGACCTAAAAAGAACTATTATTCAATTTTATGACATACCAACACACTATACCGTTACATACAGGCACATTTCGTAAGGGAAGAGGGAGATTTTTTGTGAGGAAAGACAGCAAGCACATACATACATACATTAGATACATACATTACATACATACATACATGCATACATACATACATACACCAAATTTACAAAATACACATTATTGCACAAAGCAAGGGTAAGAAGTGTTTTAGACATACTACTATACCCTTACATACCGACAGACATACACGCATTTTTGAGAAGAGATCTGGTTGGCCCTGAAAAGGACCGTTTTGTTTTTATTGAATCGTCTTTAATGTCTTGGAGGACATCCCCGTATCACCTCATGCTTATCACAGGATACGGTCTGCTTCTTTGAAAGGAGAAAGAGAACTCCACTGTGTCTACTGGACAGTCTAACTCTCCCTGTTGCTAAATCTGTTCTCTACTTTGTTGCTGTCTATATCCCTCTGTCCAATTTTCTTGATTCCTTTACGGACAGACTGATGATGAGGAAGTTCATCTTAGCACACACCACAGGATTCCAAGAATCCGTGTATGAACTGTTCGTCAGAAGGCAATGACGTTTGCATTCATCAGTTCTTTTTTTTTTACAGGCAATGACAAGTCATTAATTAAAACCTGACATTTTCCTTGAAAATATCTATCAAGTAAGTTGCTATACGGTTCGTCTCCTTACTATGTGGCAAGATATCTTCGATGCTTTGGATATCCATAGACGTCATTGGAGGGAAGGAGTGGTCACATAAGTCCTTATACCGCTTCTTCAACACTTTCGCTACTTGGATGAGACTCCAAGGGTCATCCACATGCTATTCCAAATTTTGACTAGGGTTATTGATTTGACATTCATAACAATCTTCTCTGGTTAGAGCTGCAATTCTTTTATTGTTCTGGACATCTCGACATCATGAATATCTCTTTGTTTTTTCTTCTGTAGTTTTTTTTTCTTGTTCTGGTTCAAAGATATCCTCATCGTGAACAACCTAATATTATATTTCCAGAGATTGCTTGTGTTCCATATCTTCTAATATTCTATAATCACTTCTCTCAAACTGTTGATTTCTAGCGTATTATTAAATTCCGCATGCAATATGCGTATTGTCAAATTTTGCATGCAAAGTGACGTTCGCCGTGTTGGTATGAGCTTCTGCAAACTGATGTTCCACACGAAGTTGAGCCGATTTTATAGAGTGGAAATGTCCCTAAAAGTCTTCAGTATCGGAATCAAAGGAAAATACTGAAAGATAATTGGAGATACGTACAAGAATATACAAAGTGCGGTGGTAGCTAACAAATACCAGTTCAAATGGTTTCAAATCAGACAAGGAGTCCAACAGGGCGGCGCTCTTTCCTCGTTTTTTTATCTGGTATTTATAGATGAGTTGCACCATAAGCTGCTTAGGAGTAACAATTGCCGAATACTCACGAAAATGAATCTTCAAAATAAATAATTAAAACGTTTTGTTGTATTGGGAAATTGGCGAGGTTTGAAGACACAGGATGTCTCTGAAATTGGGTGGTAAGGTCATATTACAAGATTGGTTATATTTTTCTATTAATCTTGCCCGTGACACCTGGACTGGTATTGTTAATTTTGGAGTTGGCTCCCCAAATCTAAACACCCAAAACTGCTTCCATCTATACAAGAAACTTATGAACCCAGCATTGCTGTATGGATACGAAATATGGAATCAGCTTCAAAACAAACTTCGGCCATTAAGAAGAAAATTCAGGAATTCCAAGAATAAACTCACTCAGATAGGTGCGAGTCTATATTATGGCTGATAAGAATAACAGCTGAAACTGATCGATGTAAATTCCTTTCTCGGAAAAAAGTAGCCTCCTAATTAGTGTTATCTCCAGATATTTTTCATATGCCTTTTCCTACTTTGTTGAAGGTACATATTCAGTACAAAATGGCTATACTCGCGATATTTGGTGTACACTTCAAAAGTATGCGCTAACTGACTTGCTCACAATATGAATAAACCAAACATACTTCCAAATCAAATATCAGTAGAAGATGATAGTTAGCAAAGTAATTTTCAAACACGAAGAAGTCGCTTGGCGAGGAAGAATTAGTAGTGATTTTAATTTCTCTGGATTGTACACTTCTTCTCTGGATTGTACACTTCTTCATTAGTTAATTCCTTTATATTTCATTCCACCGCAGGGAACAATTACGAACTTAAACTAAATTCATAGTATCTGTGGGGGTTCTAAAAACTTGAACCAAGTCGTTATTTGTTATCTGTCAAGAATGCACCTACTTGTACATGTCTACCGTGCTGTCCTTTTTTAAAAAAGGAAAAGTTGCCAGTGAGTTTGTTTTCACTACTATGGTCATTTTGGCCAAGCCAGGGCCGGATCGGGGTGGTGGTACACACACACACACACACACGCCCAAACATGAAATTGAACCATCGTTTTATTTTCGTTTATTGAGTATTATGCTCACTTTGAGTAAACAGACACATAGATTTTCGCTTTGGTGCCCTTGCGAGTAAAGTTAGAGCCCTTCCGAAATTTTGAACCTCCGTCCCCACAACACTTGATGTATCTGGCCCTGCAAGCCCTCCATTGGGGTTCAGCCAAAGTAGTGATAGTTCCGGCTGTTGAAACTACTCGGGCTTACCTCTGACACTTTCCTAGATAAAACTCAGCTAAAATAGCGACGAGTCGCAACTGTTGAAACTACTCGTTGTTACCACTGACACTACCCTAAATAAATATCAGCTGGACCGATTTCGCAATTGTTCATTCTAGTTCAAGGTCTTGATATCGAGATTATATTTTCCCTCACCTTGAATTTAAAATTCATCTCCTAATTTTATCAAAAATGACATTATCTAGCATAGGTCATGTACTGGTCATGAGAGAAAGCTTGCCACTAGCTTCTCATCGGTCAGTGATTTTTCCTGGGATTTTTCCTCGTTCATCTCCCCCTACTTATACTGGCCGCCATGTCTAGCCTGTTGTTATGTGCATTTAATTTGCATTGTTTGTTTGTTAGTTGGTTTTAATGTTTTTATTTCAATATATGCTATTGTAATGTAACATTGTATGTTGGATTTAATCTTGTCCAAAATCAGGTTTATTTTCTACTGACCTGAATTATTGATCTGTTTTTATTATGTAAACAACTAACACGTAGCTAAAATATTGGGGTCATTATTAATAGAAGTAAATGTGTTTCTTTGGGTCTGGGTCTAGGTTATTGGAGTTCCCCTACAATTTACCTGGTGTAACTGACATAGTCCAGGTTCTATATTATAATTTTAGAAATAGATTTCTAATTATAACAAACATTTTATTTTGTAAACATTAAGAACTTTCTAGAGGGTTATTTTCCGCCAGGTAATGTTCGTTATTTTGTGTTTTTTTTTTTTTAAATGCTATTTGCGACCTGGGGTCAAGTAGAAGACTATATAATCCTGTCACTGGAAAAATTATTCAATCGTGCTTACGGTCTAGCAGAATCAATTTGTATTATTGTCATGTTCAGTAGTTCATTTGGGCTGGAATTTATTTCTTCAAATTGTTCAATTCAAGTGAATTTTCTCTGGAAATACAGAGTGCTCATTAAAAAAAAATTCTTGGACAGAGATATTTACTGGGATTTATAGTGAATTCAAACCTGGAATTATATTACTGTGATTCAGCAAAAGACTGTTGGTACAACAACAAAATACAGGCCACCACAGGCACATCAACACCTTCAGCGTTGGAGTTAATTTGGATTTCTACGAAAGTTTATTCAGAACTTTAAATTATTAGGACTTGTGAATGTAATTCTACGATTATTTTGGGATTTATTTCGCAATACCGTAAGTTCGTTTTTGATTTTCACTTTGCATTCTATGGAAATAAGTTATTTTGTAGAATTTTACAAAGATTGTTGCTTTTCACTGTTTTCTGTTGCTTATTTTAAGAGCATATACTCGTTAACACCTATCTTGTGCTGAAAATGCCGATAAACCCGACAGCAACAGCAAAAATTCGCTCATGTATCATCTAATCGTTGCTCATGTTTGTGAACTAATATATATTACGTTCGTTTATTTTCTCCTTTATCTACATCATATTTATGTCATCATTCTTTGATTATCGTTTACACAGGATTCAGCTAACCCATATATCTATTTGCACATTAGTTACATGTGATTTCTGTTCCTTTGTCTTATTGGTCCTTAGGCATGAATGAATGAATTACAAAGATATAGAGATGCTAACAAAAATATTCCAGAAATTTTTGTCCTTTTAGGCTGCTTCGGAGCATATTTATAGAACATCCTTGCTTTCAAAATATTAGCATCAGTTAAAGTTTTATTGTCTGATAGTTAGACACTTTGGCACCAAGTATTTTCCACGCTTGTCCTTAATTTGCTTCCTTCGTTAAGTGTAGTCAATAATTATACTACTGTCACAGATACCATCGAGTTGAGAGTGTCCTATTTCACTCTGGATTTAAGTGTATGCAATGGATCCGATTTATAAAGAATTAATATAATAATAATGATGAGAATCGATGCCTAATTGATTGTCAAAGCATGAAAAGCGCATTGGAGATAATTATGTAATGTGTTTATAACAAAGGAAACATAATTATGTATTCAATGTTTGCCACTGAAGATAACGTTACGCGTCTATAGCATCAAAGAATTTTCATTCTTTATAAATGTTTGAATTTGAATGACAAACATCTGATAACTGGCTATATAAACACATTTCTACCTCAGAAGAAACGTCTCAAAAGTTAAAATATAGCTATCAGTCTCGTAACTATGCAAATTAACTTTTGAATTTCATTGGCTCGATAACTCTTGGGTTGAACGCCTTGTACCTCATGAAATTGTTTCTAAGACCCGACATAATGCTTGCAATTACATTGAAGTACGATGATACCCAATATGTATGTATGTATGTATGTATGTATGTATGTATGTATGTATGTATGTATGCATGCATGCATGCATGCATGCATGCATGTATGTATGTATGTATGACTTCTCACATGCTGAAGTATGTATGTCTGTGTATAGTATATTATTCATATATGTACCTGTTGACCAATATAGTTACACGTATTAAGTCATTTTAAATCTGAGTACGTGTGCAGCCATACTTGAGTGTGTATGACAGCCATACTTGAGTGTGTATGACAGCATACTTGAGTGTGTATGACAGCATACTTGAGTGTGTGTGACAGCATACTTGAGTGTGTGTGACAGCATACTTGAGTGTGTGTGACAGCCATACTTGAGTGTGTGTGACAGCCATACTTGAGTGTGTATGACAGCATAATTGAGTGTGTATGACAGCATACTTGAGTGTGTATGACATCATACTTGAGTGTGTGTGACAGCATACTTGAGTGTGTGTGACAGCATACTTGAGTGTGTGTGACAGCATACTTGAGTGTGTATGACAGCATACTTGAGTGTGTATGACAGCATACTTGAGTGTGTGTGACAGCATACTTGAGTGTGTATGACAGCATACTTGAGTGTGTATGACAGCATACTTGAGTGTGTATGACAGCATACTTGAGTGTGTGTGACAGCATACTTGAGTGTGTGTGACAGCATACTTGAGTGTGTGTGACAGCATACTTGAGTGTGTAAGTGATTTTTCAATATTTTGTTCAATAACATAACCTGTTACAAAAATTGAGGACCACATGGTAGATGGGTCTTTCATGACCAAATGTGTTATCCTCGTTAAATAAATAAATAAATAAATAATAGTAATGCTAATACTATTATGACTAATTTGTCTTAGTATTTTTTTTCTCTCGTTTTCTTACTTCATTTTAACGCCATAATGGTATCGTATCAAAGATTAACGTAAATAGTCATTTAAACGCCTGCTGTAACGTAGCTGTGTTTCATATATATATATATATTTGAACATTGGGCAAAGTTAATATCAACAATATATACAATAGCCTGTGTCAAACGCACACACTATTTTCTAATGTTAAGTCCCACTGTCGCCCTATCGTCCCCGCTAACTACTTAGGTCAAAATTTGCATCAGCAATATATAAAATATCCTGTGTGAAACACAAAAATGTTGTGATGAAATATGCAGAATGTTCTTGAAACGTTTTGGTCCATGGTGGCACATATATTAAGACATTCGAAAGGAAGATGTCCACAGCATATCTACACAAATTTTAGCACTTCGTGAGTTAGTCTTTGATAACTAAGAGGAATTCACTTGCATTAACGTTGCGTCCATATTTGTGTGGCGCTAAGCAAGTCTAGTATGGACAAAAATAGGAAACAAATTGTCTTAGTGTCGTGTGGCTATCATGCTTGTCTTGATATCGTATAGCCACCATGTTTTTTGATATCGTATGTCCACCATGCTTTTCTTGATATCGTGTGGCCATCATACTTGTCTTGATATCGTGTGGCCGCTATGTTTTTCTTGATATCGTGTGGCCACCATGCTTATCCACCATGCTTATCTTTATCTCGTGTGGCCACCATGCTTGTCTTGATATCATGAGACCACCATCGTATGACACAAAACTCAGTAGTGAAAACAGACACGTGTCCAATGGGTTGTTTTCACAGAAGTCACAAGTGTGTACGCAAATATCCACAATGCAACGCGCGCACGCTTTGCGCCGCCATTTTGCTTCCCTAACAAACCTTTGTCAACATCAAAGTATATTCAAGATAAGAATCTGATTCAGTTGTTGATATGGATACTGAAATTAAGTGTCCCTAGAGCACGAAAGAAAATAAAGCCGGAAGCTCCCTGGCCTCTATTGGAAGACCGAGTAATGAAGCTGCACCGCAATCATGAATATTACTATCAAATACAAATGCAGTTATTTCTGACAAACAGAAAATATTTTGCATGGTGTCCCAAAGATTGTCATCTTGAAAGAGTATTTCCAGACAATAATCTTCGGGATACAATATCAGTTATGGAATTAAAATTTCATAGCATGTGTATTATGCCAGAACTTGTATGTACAAATACTTTTGGCCAAAGCAAGTGATTGTGCCAACAACAGCTGACAAACCAACTTTAATTAGTACGACCAAATATTGTATTTGTGGTGGAGATGATCGACGGAGGATGATATTTAATGAAAGCTAGAACTGTTCAAAGATGTTGTTTCATCTTCAGCATATTAAAATGAAACGTATGCCTAACGGAACATGACATTGTGTTCAATGTCAAAACTGATTATTCTTGAAATGCTTTTAGAAATTTGAGATTATATATTAACGACTTGCATTTTAACTTGAACGATAACCAAATGATTGATTTCACCCTACGAAAATTGAAAATCATTACATGTTTCTACTTGTTTGCATATCAGTTTGTTTATGTATCTGTTTATTAATGGACCGATTTGTTCATGCATCTGTTTATTAATGGACATATTTGTTTATGCATCTGTTTTGTTAATAGACCTATTTGTTTATGCATCTGTTTTATTAATGGGCCTATTTGTTTATGCATTTGTTTTATTAATGGACCTATTTGTTTATGTATATTTTTATTAATGGACCTATTTGTTTATATATCTGTTTATTAATGGACCTATATGTTTATGAAAGAATAACAAATATGGTTGAAATTTCAACGTTGGTTTATTGAATGAAAAAGGGGAATAGTCAAAAAGATTCAGTCTCGTGCGGTTGACATGCCTAACAGTATGGGATATATTAAAATAGCCTTACACAAAAAATGAAACACGCCTTCATAATTTTCACTGGAGAACACTGTTAGGCGCCAGCTAAGGAATCAGAATGGCTGACAATGAGGCTCACACGTTGGATCACGTCACATGAAAACAAATAATAATGCAGCACGGACATTTCTTATAATGAAAGCAGACACGTGTCTTCTATAGTATAGCACGGTCATTTTTTATTGTGAAAACAGACACGTTTTAAATACTGTAGCACGGTCATTTCTTATTAACAGACACAATTTGAAAATCAAAAAAAGTTCACAGTGGTGAGATATTTTGTATATTAGATCTTCTAGATATATATCTGCCAAAAGATTTTATTTTCGTGCCATGAGAAAAAGCATTAACACTCTCTCTCTCTCTCTCTCTCTCTCTCTCTCTCTCTCTCTCAGGATTCATGTGTACCTAGGATTTGATCGCCATTAGTCATTCATGTATTCATTAATTTATGCAAAAGTGTATTGTATATGAAATGTGTATTCTATTGTGTATTCTGTATTATGCTCTGTTCTGTTCCTGACTTAAGGTATTCTAAAATGTCCGTAATTTGTATTATTGATCAACGTTGCAAATCAGGCCTTCATTTGCGGTATAATCGCTCTATCTGATAATGACTTTCACTTTCATTTGCCTAGATTAAACTTGTTTTCCTTCAATTTCTGGTCCAATTTATGGCGGCTGATGAAACAGCTGGGCAAATTGGAGATATAAGAGGAAAATTACGTTAACTGAATTCTTAATAGGAAGCCGAAGAAGATATCTTGTGCGATACAACACTTAAAGGTGACGCACTAGATCGGCTTTGTGTCGGGTTAGGAAGCATGTCTTCCTTGATCGATGGCTAGACAGAACAAAAAAAGCCATCATTGAAAATATCTTTTAATCAGGAAGTAGCTTTTATAACCATCTGTGCAAACTTGGTGTTACAAAAATAGATCTCCCGCTTTCGGATTAATGTGCCGTTGTTTACATCTAAAACTTGTGAGACAAAATAGACGAAAAGATTGATGCTAAACATACCTTTAATGGTATTGTTATTCATCTCCAAGGTCGTATGATCGATTTGTTTTCTAAAGTTAAACTGCGTTTAATGTTATATTAGATGGTGACCAGACTCCTTCCTACTCAGTATAAATGTTTTCGATAAAGGCGAATTAGACGAAAAGTAATCTTTAGTTAAGACCTCTTCATTTTTCTAGATATACTTTTTTCTCTGAAACAAAATGTAGATACTTATTGCGTTGCGCGTCTCTCTCATCAAATTCTCCTCTGCTTTCCTCTCTGGGAAGAACCACCGACCCCACGGGAAGATACTGGTGAGAAAGCTTGCCAATAGCTTCCCGTGGGTCGGTGGTTCTTCCTTCTTTTTCACGGGGTCTTCCTCCACCAGAAATACTGGCCGTCATGGGCCGCCATAATATGTCCTGAGAAATGGCGTTATACCCACAACAACAACAACATTATCTGGTATTACTTTCATTACTAATATTTCTGTTATTACTAGTAACCAAAACAGCGACAATATGAACAATAAAACCAAGAACTGGTTAAGGGTTAATGACAAGTACAGACATGGGAATCTGTAAATTTCCCTCTAACGTGGATTGCGAAGTACATTCCTGCCTGCATACTTAGAAGACAGTGAAAATGGAGCACAAGTTGCATGCATGTATGAAGTACCGCAGTCATACCAATCTATTTTAATATTTCTTTTGATCTAAGTTGACATAAACGGTCATCTCCTTGATAAAATCTGGATATATATATATATATATATATATATATATATATAACTAGTATTTACGGCTGAATATGAAGTGCCAGGAATTAATGGCTCATCAGTCAATGACTAACTAGCATCTTTTTTAAAAAATCATCTAAAAGTTATTCGATTGTACTAAGTTTATTGTATGTAATGGAATTTCTATAAAAGATGAAAATAGAAAAAGATTATTAATCTACGATTCATCGTGATATTGTTCAAATGTTACTTTAAATCATTATACTGTACAATTGTTAAATCAAATCGCGATATTGTTCAGTTGTTAAATCAAATCGCGGTATTTTTCATTTATTAAATTAAACCGTGATATTGTTCAGTTGTTAAATTAAATTGTAAAAAAAAATGTTAGGTGAAGAAAGGCAAACTATGAATTGATGTCTGTTTTGCCATTATTTCATCTCCAACTGTCTTGATTTTTCTGCTTATTATAAGATTTGTCCGTTGTCCGCTTGTTTTTAAAAGTTCCATTCTGAGGGCTAGGTTTTCTTGTAGTAGTGTCTCCTATACGCCACTGGTATATTGCAACCTTTATGTTCCACGGTTTAGCCCGTTCAGAAATGAAAAATGCTACAATGCCTAACAAATTATTTTACAAATAAGGTAGCCTTTAAAACTACAGCAAACGTGTTGTCTTAATTTGTTACTTTATCCGATACAATCGGAATCTTTTAACCCCTTTGATGCCACAGTTCATACATCATAATGTCGATTTTTTTTCTTCTCGTTTTTCCTTGGCTGCATTCTTCTGTTCTATTGCGTTTAAATGACTGTAATGTAGTTACCACCTCGCCTATATTTCAGATACCTTGTTAATCCCCTCACAAAATATATATCATCTACCAGTTGTTATTACCCGTTTCATCGCTGATTTTGTAAAAGGGCTCTCTAATGGATAATAAAGCAATCGATCCTTTGCACCAGCATGTTGCATCCAGCATCCACCGCTAAACCTAATCTCAGTACGGTGTATCGTTTTTGCCGTTGGACATCCCGGTGTTATCATATGCCCATATTGATTAACTGTCAACAGAAATGAAAGACTGATATGCAGATTGAGAAAATTTAGTGATGAGGTATCACAAGCTTGGAGAGCATAGGTAATTAAGACCCTGTTTGAGATTGAGATATGTATGAGATTTAGGAACATGAGTTGAAAGTTAAATTCTTTAAATTCATTAGAAATATGGCTGATCATTTTGAGCTTTTGTTTTCTTTCTCCAGTGTAATTCAGGGTAAGATAGTGCCGGATACAGGGTTTTTGTTCCAGGGTAGGCGAAGGGATAATTCGTTTCGCTTAAAGGTGGCGCTCTGCTGATATTACGTACTACTGACACAGTGACAAATGCAAGGCGGAGTTGTTTGCACAGCGGAAAGCATGTTGGCATATTTTTATGCTGCTTTCATGCACATAAGTTGAAATTTCTTTTCAAGTTGGAGTTGTGGAAATCGTGCAACATCTACGCGCACAGCTGACCAGAATGGCTGTTCACATGTCCTTGAAAAATCAGCCTGAACTAGTCCTAAGTACACTATCTTTATAATTATAAATTATAAATATAACACACACA
>JAECUM010038313.1:0-30265 GCA_016617855.1 Megalonaias nervosa
TATATATATATATATATATATATATATAGGAGAGAGAGAGAATTGGGAGGGTGTAGCTGTTGAGGTTTTGTGTGCAGTGTATTCTTTAAGTATATGAAGTTTGCCGTTATATATAGCTATTGTAAATTTTTATGTTTTTATTTTGTAATTTGTTCATATATACATAATTAAAACCACTAGATTAGAATTGAACACAGTATTACATTTTATGCTCAATCGAATCAAATGTCGGCATCCAGTAGCGTTTGCTTATAATCACCTTGTGCAACATTTTTCACTAGTTGTTGTATTTATTAATACTTGATGCACAAATCGGGCGTAGATACTATTCCTAAGCCTTGTCTGTGTAATGAAAATAATCAACATTAAGAAAGGAAGGTATGTTTTAAAATATTTCATGGTTAACATAAAGAAATCTGAAAACAAGTCAAACAACGAGAGAAAGGATTGTCTTTGAAATATTTAATTGTTAACATAAAGAAATATGGGAAATAACTCAAATAACATTATAAAAGGATCGTCTGTTTCATAATATTTCATTATTAACATCAAGAAATTTGGGGAAAAGAAACAAATAACATTATAAAAGGAAAGTATGTTTTGAAATATTTCATTGTTAACATAAGGAAATCTGAAAATATGTCAGTTTGAAAAAGGACTGAGCGTTTCGATTATTTCATGGTTACCAAAAAGAAATCTGAAAACCTTGTTCATTTTGACAAAACTAGTGATTATGTCACAAATATGTCATCAACGGGATTTCATTCTTATTTGTTTGTCTTGTGTTTTAGCTTAGATTTTTGTTGCTTTTTCAGTTTAGTTATTCCCTTGGTAAGAAACCAACAGCATAAAACAAATAGTTCAAACTCGGGCGCCATATGGGTTAATTTTCTGTGTCAAATTTCATTTAATTTGAACCAAATGCACATTGTCTTTGCATAAAACATGCGTTATATCACGTGACATAACCTCTGTCGCATAGATTTATTTTCAGCTTGCACATATTACACGATGCTATTTTAATGCTATGGCCCTGGGGATATTTAACGTGAGTACGTGCATACGCCGTTAAGAGTAATACAAAGTCTGGACAAAAAGCATATGATGATTTTGAAATGAGCTTCATGCCAATTGACGGGCCCGACGATTTTTGTTAAGATTAAACTTTGTAATTTTGGCATATATTGTTTTATTTATGATATGCATATTTACCCATTCATGTACAATGAATGATGCTAGAATCTATTCGGATTATTATTTTGGTATGAATATTTAATAGTATTATTTTCTTGGACATTGTTATATATGGATTTGTGAGGACTGACAATTTTATAAAAGCCAACATTTTGGTTCCAGATTTCTATTAGTTCTTTGGAGAGCGCTCCGGTGGCCTAGTGGTTAGAGAGTCCGCCTCGGATGTGGGAGGTTGCAGGTTCGAACCCAGGCCAAGTGATACCAAAGACTAATAAAAATGATACTCACAACTGCCTTGCTTGGCGCTCAGCGTTAAGAGGTTAGTGTTAAGACTGGTCGGCCTGATGTCAGGATAATGTGACTGGGTGGGACATGATGCTACATGTCTGCGACATGATGCCCCAGTCATACCAAAGACTAATATATAGAGGATCTCAAATGGGTAACGATTTAACATTGAATTTATGAAACGAGTTGAATAATGTCCAGCTTTTGCGAGCCTTGGCGAGCAAAAGCTGGATATTATTTAACGAGTTTCATAAATTTAATATTAAATCGTTACCCATTTGAGGTTCTTTTTATCACATAGTTTTATTTCAGGGGAAATCATTTAGATTGAAAGAAGAACGAATAATTTCGTTCATTCTGACAAACGCTGTACCTTTCATTTGTTGTGCGTAAAAAATAGTCCTTAACAAAGTTGAAATAATAAAAGTATATTATACATTTTTGATAACTATAAATCAAAGAATAATCGTCCATCCAAATAAACAGAACATTTTACAAAATCCAAAACATTTGTTAATGCAAAATGTCCAATGCGTGTGATGTCACATTGTTTGATACGGTGCACAGTACCGGTTGGGTTGGTCTACACAACACAGTGACAGTGTTTACGTTTAAATTTTCCACATCACAACTAAGCGTTACATTGTTGCGATATTTTTGTGAGAAGATTACTGGATGCAGAAATACACATATATACGGCAATGTATTTGTGACCGGATATTTGCAGTATTTGATTTGGAACATTGGATTGTACAGAAGACGTAAATAAATCTCTTTTTGAGTCGGACTTGCATTACATATTTACCGCGTAAATGTGCTGTGTTTGGATAAAGTTCTGTCAGTTTGGGAGACCGGTTTATGTCTACATTCTTCTGTGACCAAAGGTGAGTTTATTTACTTCAGTAAATTCACATTTAAACCAAGCTTGTATATAGGGTCGATTCCATGCTACAGATATACCGCCCATCCATCCCCACCTCCACCCTCGTTATCATCTAAGCAATAGTTTTATTTGTTGTTATTGTTCTTGTCTTGGGGTTTTGCAATTTTTCATGTTATGATATGTTATACATGACATAACAACCCCTGTGGGGGTAAAATGGCAATATTGAGACTGGACGAGACCATTTTTTCCCTATTCCCTTTCGCGAGTCGAATAAAAAATGGCGGCCAAAAATATTCATTCAAAACAAACAATTCCAGAAGGCGGGGTTAAAAAAGTTTTCCCACGATCGCAGATCAGTAAAGAGAATACTGCACAATAATTTCATGGGCTTATTTGGACCAATCAGAATCACATAAAGTGATATGTTCACACGTATAATATCAAAAATATGAAACTGCACACACTGTAGGCAAAGTGTACTGACTATGTGATAAAAATGGTACTAACAGCTCCCTTGCTTGGCGCTCAGCATTACGAGGCTAGTGTTAGGACTGGTCGCCCTGATGTCAGGATAATGTGACAAGGTGAGACATGATGCTACATGTCTGCGGCAAGATGCCCCAGTGCTAGACGTCACTATAAACGGGCACACTGCAGACATCGTAGCGATATGACTAAATAATTGTTAAAGCTACGTTAAAAATCCAAATCACACACACACACACACACACACACACACACACACACACACACACACACACACTGCATTTTTTTCTTTTATTTTGTCTAACAATGTTGCGCCATTCACTGTGACGAAGCCTGATTTTTCATATGCTTGTCCTATTTCACTGCCATCTTATACGAGTGTTCAACTAATGGAACTGAGATTTCCATATTGTCAAACTGAGTCATGAAAGCAATACACAGAGGAATATAGACAATTGTAAAATATACTCAACTGTACTCATGTCACCCCGCTACATCACAACGTAGAGAAAAACTCGTTGTGGAACAATATGTACAAATAGTTGTCGACGTGAATACAATATACTCAGAGACGCCATTATATTATACCCTAGATATCAACTCTTTGTAGTGCTATATGTACAGATAGTTATCGACATGAATACGATATTCTCATTGACACCGTTACATCACATCGTATTGATGACATTTTGTTGAGCAATAGACAAAGATCTTTGTCATCTTTTGTCCAATATACACAGTAACCCAGCCACAACACACCAGATTCACAAAGTTTTGGTCAAGACAAATGTATACTTCCTTGTTTACTTTACCAAGGTACCATGTGAACCCGCTGTATTATGTCGTATTCATAAAGTTGAAGCATTTTGGTAAAGCGATAGGATGGCTGATTCTTAACCGTGATCTAATAATACACACAGACATCCTGTCGTCAGTTCGAAACTTGTCATCTAATTCTTTTGACTACCACATTTGCATATTATTTTAACTTTCGACTTTCATTTGGTATGCTTGAAACACATAAACTTAAAACCTGCAAATCAGTTTTACAACAAAAAACTAAAGAATGTCGCCTCGAGGTTGATAAAAACAATTTCACGTAAGACAATTGATCAGTTTTTCCGGCATAAACAAAGATGTCAATTTTTATCAATTGTTACTCTGTGTGTGTGTGTGTGTGTGTGTGTGTGTGTGTGTGTGAGAGAGAGAGAGAGAGAGAGAGAATAAACAAACACTTTAATGTACTTATCCTTAATTATGTATGATGCCTATTTTGCATTATTCAATAAGAAAAAAGAAATGGCAAATAAAATTCAGTGATAATTTTAGCAAACATTTGCTTTTACAGAAAAATTCACTTCAACACTCTAATACCCTTAAACTTAATTAATATGTCTAGAAGGAAGAAATTTATATGAATTTTGCCTTATTTTCACTTTTTGTCAATGTTATATCACTGTAAAGGAAAATATATGCGCTTCAAATGAGTTTGAAATAGCAAATGAAACTGACTGATCCTTGTTACCTAATGATAAACAAAGAATTATTTTTACACGCAAACATACAATTGCACAATTTAATGCTCCTACACTTACAAGCTAATATGTCTAAAGAAAGAAATACTCAGTCTAAAGGTTCTACATTTCTAATATGTCTAGGAGGAAGAAATACGCAAACTCGTATGTATTTTACTTGATTGTCCAATTTTTTAAAATATTTTTTTTTTTATATTCGATAAGAACATCTTGGTGCGCAGTTTGAAATAGCAAATTAAAATTCTTTGATAACGTTTACCCAGTGACAGACAAACATTTACTTTGACAGAACGGCGCAAATTATTACAATCTCACATCAATCACTGAGATCCTAATATGCTAAAAAGAAAATCTTATAGCGTTTTGATGAGTTATTACAGTTGGGGTGGGAGATAAAATAATATTTCTCCGTACTGTAAATGATAGAATAATGTGTTTTAATTTTCATCAATGGCAATATGAGATAAATGAGAACAGCAAGTTAAAAGCATTGTAAAACCGTTAAAAGGGAGTTTACAGTAGTAAAAGAATATAAGGTTTCTAGCCCAGAGACCCCTCTCCCCCCAAAAACAAGTATAAATTCCCTATCTTAGAGACCCACCACCTATCCCTTATCCAAGTGACATCTGCCTCAGACTATAGACCAGACGACGGCTAATAATTTATCGATCGGGGGAAATGTATCATATTACAGAGACTTGGTTTTATTTTCCCAGCTGTTCTAAAAAGTACGTAATGGAAATTCCAAGAAAGTACGTAATGGAAATTCCAAGAAAATACGTAATGGAAATCCCAAGAAAGTACGTAATGGAAAATCTAAAATAACACTGTAAAGGCAGGCAAAATTATTCTCCGAGTTCATTCAGCAAGTGGATCTATACCTGAACAGGTAAGTCCTTTCTTATTTTTTAAAGAATTTCATCACCTATCATTAAAACATCAACTGTAACTAACAGAAATAGTTCATCATCGTGCTTATATAAATAAAATTTAACTTTTCCGCTTACTTTTCGATGACATTCAAATAACTCTCTCATTGTTACCCTATTAACAAAATGCTTACAACTTTTCTGCAAAAACCTTTGACCGTTTTAATCAATATAAATCTTGGTATATTTTTCTTGACTCATCGGATCATGAAGATTATCATACTTTAACTTGAGCTCATCTCGTAACTTTTCAGAATAATCAAAATATTTGCTGTTATCCGATTTAATAAGCGAGAGTTTTATTCTATCAAATTTACTAAAACAAATACCTGAAATTTCATCATTAAATTCAAATGATAATTTCTGGCCATTAACAATTATTTTTTTTAGTTTTGCTACTAACTCCATCGGCTAACTTTAAAATTTCGAACATTATTTCTAAAGTTTAGACAAAATTAACTAAAGATGATATCGAATATATCACCTCCGGTACTGGCATAGTGTCCCAATGCAAGCGTATTAATTCCGTCCTTGCAATATCGTTTGTCATCAAAATTACTTAGTCCACGTTTTATAATTGTATCTGTTTCAAGTTTGTGGTGATTTGTTCTGATAACATTTGTTTTTATAAAGCTGACATTATTGTTTAGTGCTGCCTTAAAATCATAAATTTCATACACTTTTTTACGTATCCGTGAGGAATACCTTTGCTTTTTTGTCAGTTTAATTGTCATCTAAAATTACAGCGTACATTTTACGTTTTAGTCCAACAAATTCCCTAACTCGCGCAAACATAAATTCATCTTTCATCTTGCCGATGACTTTCTTGTTAGCTGGATCATGAAATCCACTACTTGCTGGATAATCTGATAAATCAAATAACTCCTTATGATTATAAATATTTTGATAAACATCCTCACATTTTATGTTATAAACAAGTGAGTTCGTGTCAGTAAATAGCAACTCCGAATCTGGCCAAACTATCTTCGTAAAATTATAGTGAAAGTCGTATATTAGCCATTTTGATATATCAAGTACAGCTGCACCAACATAAATCGGTTTTTTTAACTTTAAATTTGTCTTTCGTCGCTGTATTGCAACAAGATTTTCGTTAAATATTTTCATACTGACAAAACCGTCATCGTTGACTAATTTATTTCTGCGATTTACATCATTTACAATTTCAATATTGACTTGCTTTCTGATATTTTTCATGGTCTTAACGAACACTGAATTGTTCATCAACATGAAAAAGTTTTTCTCAAAGTCAGTCTTACCAATAGCACGACGTTTGGTATTTAGATCAATATAATCTGTCATCCAACGAGATTGATTAAATTTCAGCACGCGTTGAACCTTCCTAAGGACTAGTCCAGCATCTACTGCTTGTTTGAAATTTTTGTCATGTATCACGTAATTCCGTTTACTGAGTAAATTTGGAACTAGCTTATTAACGATCGAATTTTTTGCTGTTGTCATTGCCTGTTGTTCAGGCGATAATAAACTATAATCAATCATCATTGACTCTGCAAAAAACGGATAGTAGTTATGTAGATCTTGTAACGAACTTGGATAATCGAGATCAACTTCAACAAAATAACTGACATTTTCTGGGAGATTTTTCTCAGTTTCTTTAAGAAATTGATATGGAGTTATCCAATGAAATCCATTGCACGGCATTGGTTCTGACATAGCCTAATCATACAAATTACTAGTGTTTTGATAAATAATATAATTTGACGGCAAATTTTTATCGTAATTTTTTAAGTACTTATTGTTAGGTACCGCATATTTTTTGGTTATAACACTAATTCCGCCTCTGATAGCGCTTTCAATAAAATTAAACATATCAACATCTGTCAAGAGATCCAGTTCTATCCTGCTTGTTTTTAGCAAAGCATCCCACGACAATCCTGGCGCAGGATAATACCAACACGGATCTGATCCATAATTTTCATAACTAACTTTACGAAAGCTCTCGAAAACATCAGCTAACAATAACACATCTGTTTTCAAGTATAAATCATGATAATCACCAAATGTCTTACAACCAAATTTATTCATAGTTTCTTGTGCGTATTTGTACTCGTTGTCGCATATACCTTCACCTTTTAGTCGCGAGTAAAAACTGTCTCTGGGTGGCAGAAAAGTTTCATCAAATCTGCTCCAGTCGTCGAGGTACTCGTACGGAAAGACACCTTTTTTTGTTAGGTAGACATAATCCCCACCAAAGCAACTTCGTAGATTACCAAAACTGCTGCAACCTTTTACAAGCTCATCCAGCGGCGCCGCCATAAATTGTAAGCTGTCGATGAAACGTAATTTGCCAAGCGTAACTGACATATACTTTTAAAAATTGTTTGAAATACATTTTGTTACATTATTTAATTTTAGTTTAGATTTAATTTCTTCATCGCTGTTACGTGTAGGCTCGTACAATAATAACAAGAGAAAATAGTGAAGTCAACAAGCTTTGTATATTTTAACAAAATATTTTTTTTCCCCTAGAAAACAATGTAAAAATTGGAAAAACGGACTTACGGTTTGTGAATATAATCAAAAATTTAATTCTAAGAATAAAAAATACAAGTCCTATCACTAAATAGTTCTATTAGAACCCAGGTTCGAATCTCGACGACGTTCCAATATGGAAGACGATGACGTCAGATGTGGTCCTTGTACAAATAGCAACACAATTCCTCAATTGAATCGCAGTTTATGTTTCCGAATAATTCCAGAATAAATTTCCACTGAATTTCTTTGTCCCAGAATTTATAAAACAGTACACTCGTTTGGTTTTCTAGAGAATAAATTATTAAATTGAAAAAACAAATGAACTTTAAAAACAATCTGGTTTCAACAATAAAAACTATCCAGCCTTCAAGGTTTCAGAAATACAACTCACTGACGAGCGCTCATAAAGGGTATTATATCCACCCAAATTATCATCCCGTTCTCGCGAGATATATTACGTGGATTCTTAACACTTGAACAACGCAATAAGAAAAATGTAATTTGCCACGTAACAAAAACCCCTATCTACTCTCACTCTGAAATAAATTTAAAAATAAAACATTGTTTATTCAGACTAGACGAAATGACCTTGGCAATAGCCAATCGTTTTCGCGTAGCGCTTACACTACCGCGGACCAAGGTGAGCTAAAAATATTACTCATGTAACTTCTTTTACGTCTTAAATAAACAGAATTACTGAAAGAAAATATTGAATCCCGTGAAAATAGTCATTACAATAAATGTAATGAAACAAAAATAAAATAAAAAGAATTTTAAAACTAACACACAAGCAATTTAATTACATATACGTAACAATCGCCAAATGCTTCGACAATGATATGACTATCATAACCACGGAAATTATGTAGCACGATAGGAATAAAATCTGGCGCATGAAACTTCAAATTACAATTATTATGTGCTGCTCCGCGATATTGGCCGGTTATGTGGCAGTGATCACTCACTTTATCGCAAGCGATTTCATCGCCAAACATAGGTTTCTCGCAGATATGACAATTAACTGCCTCGTCGAAATCAAGTTGTTGTTTTGGTGTTATTTTTATTGGAGCTGTTTTAGATATATTGTCGGTGATTTTATTAACATCATCTATTATTTATTTTAATAACCATACGGCAGGATTTTTACCTCGATATAATTTTATTGGACTTGCAAATTTATCGTTAACGCAACAAATTACTTTATAAGCTACTCCACAAGGAACATGTTGTTGTATTTTTCTGGTGCTTGATTTATTTGGATCATTTTCTACACCTGGCACAGGAACAAGTAAACACTCGAAATTAGCGTAAATAACAAACGGAATACTTAATTTATGATTATAATTTTTAAATTTTAAAACTTTTTCTTTTTCTGTTGGCATTGTTATTTTTTTAACATTAACCAGTATTTGAGATGATCTTGTAGTTTTTCATTTTTAGAGAAACCTTGTAAACAACGATAACAAAAATAATTCTTATTTTTATCTTTACTATATTGTCTACCAACTAAGCCGTTAAAGTTTTTTTATCCAAACGTAATGTCCTTTATAAAACTGCAAGTTTATTGTTTTGTGTAGCTTTTTCTGAGATGTATCTGGGATAAACATTTTCACGTTCGTCAAGACCAAATACATTAACTGAAATATTAGTTTGTTCCTCAACCTTTGGTGTTTGATTTTCTGAAATTGGAAAGTTAAGGCCGCTAAAATTTAATTTTGATACGTGACTAATATACTTGTCGACGCGATCAGCATGTTTTTCTGCTGGAAACATCGCAGAAAGAATAGCCCATTGGAAACATTTGTTATCATAGTTTTTTACGTTTATGCAACATTTTTTTTTTTTAATCTTTTGAGGCAGGTCAACGTAAGAGTTACCGCGAAGTACCTTATATCTCGCTGTGTGAAATAAAACTTCCTCCATTACCTCAAATTTCCTACCTGATCCTGATGCAGTAAATTCTTCCAATTTTTTATTTATTTCCCGATGTATTTCATCGGCAACTGAGGAAATATTTGTTCCAGCTAATAAGTTTCGTGATTTAGCTGTTAAATATGGTCTCTGTATCTTCTTGAGATGCTTTGTAACTTTGATAAAATAACATGATACTGTACTATTAGTTTGATACTTTTATGTACTGCAAGTTCTCGAGTTACAGTTGGATGTAGAAGATGAAACAAAGTTGTAGAGTTAAAATTTGCTAAAATATTTTGATTATTAAATTTATAGCTGTTATCAAATCCTTCAAAAGCAGTAGCTATTTTTGTAGGTTCTCCTATAAGGCTTTTTTGGCTATATCTCGCAATTTCAGCATTGTTATATAATATTTTATAAATTTAATTGATATTGCTAGTTGAAAAATCAATTAAATATATAAATTCTTTAAGGTATAATTACACAAAATTTGCGTTACATAAGACTAACAGCAGAGGAACAGGAAGAATATCATGTTCATCCCAAGTACAACTTGTATGCGGGGAATATGTTAGGTTCAGTGATTCACGTCAAGTATGGAAAACCGTTTCGTAAATCAACACCAGCTGGTTATAAGATTAGCGTAAAATCGGAAGAAGATACCGATAGAGTTGAAATGTTTTAAAAATATTTTATTTATACGCTGTTTTCTGATGAAATTCCAGAAGGAAAACGAGTATATCGTGCCAATAGCAAAGTTACTAATGATAATATTGAAAACTTGTCTTTGCAAGATGAATTTCAACCTCATCCCGTATTTGATTTATACGAGGCATCTGACAAAGGAATTATTCGAAATATCCAAATAAAAAAAGTATTAGGTAATTTACAAAATAATGGATACTTGCTTGTAGTTGTTCGTGGAAGTAAAACGGATAGGTTTGGTTATTATAGCCACAGATTTGTTTGCGAAACTTTTAGTGGACCTATACCTGATGGTTTAGTGATAGACCACGTCAACTACGTTAAAACAGATAATCGTCTACAAAACCTCGATCTTGTCACTCAACAAGAAAATATCCTACGAGGAAACACAGGTAATTATAATAATTTTAGTAAAGTTAAACCCATTGTTTCGTTTAATCTTGAAACAGATGAGGAACTAAGATTTCCTTCAATAACAGCTGCTGCAAAACATTTTAAAATTAATCCTAGGGCAGTAAAATATGTTGCGGATGGACTAACAAATACGGCAACATCACAATCGACATTTGACAGAATCATCTTCAAATACGACAATTAATTATATTTTCCAGCTCGGCCATGGTAAGGCAATTATGAGCAAACATTAACGAATCATCTCTATCAAACCTTAGCGTTATTATTGCGCTATCATTAAGTTTGTTTTTTCTGCCGCTGTTAGCAGAATTTTATTAGAATCACCTTGCATCACATTAACGTCAACAGAATAAGAACTATATCCCGACAAACATTTTCGCACTGCTTCGGCTAATTCTTTGTAATTTAATATATCAACTTTCTGATGATATTTTATCTCGTTATTCATCTTATTATTGTAAATTAGATAAAAATATATTATAATATGAACTTGATGAAACGACTTGCTGATATAATCGCGGACGATAATTTTACACCGCAATATAATCTCGGAGGAGATGTTATAGTCGCAGATAAACACAACTCTGTTGGCTATACAGAAGACGATATTCTATTTAACAACGACGACGAACAAAACAAAATTGTTGGCGTGGTTGATAAAAAAAATTACAGCACACCGACAACTGGACGATATGATGTTAAGTATCATATCACAAAGAAAATCTCGAAAGTCAATTTTTCAGAAAATGAAAATCAGTCTTTTTGGCGCTTGATTAAACCTTTTCTAAACATTAGAATCCCGGGCCGACAGAAAAATATAAAATTTGACTTTATATTTGTCAAGATTTATAACCTAATGATGATCTCGGACGATTGCAGACAATATCTAATATCGTTATGTAAACCAGTAAAATGTAAATCTATTAAACGTAAGTACGAGGAAATTTATAACAATATTATTTTATCGACTTAGTTCGAACCCAGCTGTTAAATTTATCGCTGTAGCCGCGCCACTTGACAAGGCTGTTATTGCCTTTTTTTCCTAATAACTTTTTTCAATAACAAATATATCTTGCTCAGTTTTCTGCAGTTCCTGCTCGTAAAATCTACCGGTTATTGGCTCACCTAATAAATCCTTCAGCGCATATGTTACAGGTATTATCAGTAAAACTTTATCAACAACAAATTCTTCTTCTCTCCAGTTTGGGGTAAATCGTTTCTCAAATACTTTTTTTGTCAGAGAAATTCTAACTCGATCACCAACTTTAAATTTATGTCTGCTGTACATGTTTTCATTGCAAGAATCGGATTTTTAATTGCATTATTTGGTGACATTTTCCTTTTGCCTAGCGAAAGGGATCTGTGTTTCGTGTTATTATATTTGTTAATAATTTGTGAAAGATCATCAATATATCTGTTTGTGTTTTTAGCTGTCAAATGTTTATGTATCAATGTATCAGCTCGTTTAGTGTGCGATTAAATCGCTCGATGACGACACTTTCTCATTCGTTTCCTGTAACATATGTTTTTGTTATTTTGTTCCAAAAATTGCTCAAATTTTTTCTTAAAAAACTCCGCTCCGTGATCAGTCCAGATTTTATTAGGTTTTCTTTCCGTACAAATGATAGTTTGTTTAAACGCATCAGTTATCGACGTTCCTGTTTATTCCGAAACTGGTACACTAAACGCGTATTTACTAAAAACATCTACAACGTTAAAAAGATATTTCTTATTATCATTAAACTTGGCAAGATTTGACACCTCAACTAAATCTATCGCCCAGATATCATCAACGGCATTTGCGACAACTTTACGTCGCGGAAACTGTTTTTTTAGGTTTATGTAATTCAGCTGCAAGATCATCATGCAATTCTTTTCCAAGACCAGATTCTTCGAGTCCGAACTTATATTTTGTTCCTATCATTCCTTGAACTAAATTTCTATCAAATCGTGCTCTCATATTTACAGGTTTCATATCATATAATTCATCTAGCATTACCTTATCACATCCAGGTTTATCTTGTTCGTTATCACGATAACAAATATCATGATTCATTGCTATTGCATCAACCTGATTATAAGGCTCTTGTCTAGGCAGAGGATTATCGTTTTCGTCAAGTTGTTCGTGTAGTGGATTGTACAGCCCAGTATATTTATGGCCAGGCAATGTCCAACCTCCTTTTGGTTTCGGTATTTTTCCAATAAATATGTGGACGTCAATGCCCCTGCCAATTATCTCACGTTGATTGCATGATTGCCAGTATGTAACAATTTTATCTTGTTCTATACAAAGATCTTTATCACAATTACAATTACATTTCATTTTATTTTTTAATCGTTGTCAAAAATATTTTGATTTTCAAAGATTTTCAGAAATTATAAAATAATTTTGAGTATTATTATTTACCTTCGTCAATTAATCATCTACTAAAATAACCTCCCTGACATTATCAGGATACATTCCAGCTCCGGATAATTTCTTTAAAAACATACTTTTTCTACCGCAAACAGCGCAAATGCTTTTTAAAATTATCCTGTTGTTTTTTTCCGTTGTATCATCCTTATTCTCTGTCTTAGTTTTACATTTGAGACAGTAATTTGACATATTTCCCTTGATATAATCAAGGAGTTTAGCTAAAATTAATTGCAATCTCATCATTTATGTGAGAAGGTTGCTTGTCAAACTGTAAAATAAATTTTAAAAGTTTAAATTTGGACTCTCCGAACATCTCTCGGATAAACATAATACAATAATAACCACAAGCTGATGTTCCAACCGGCTGTAGTTGAATAGACGAGTAATTTATTTTTTTAAACTTTTAAAAATATATTTTTTTATAAGATCACTCGGAGGAAGTCCGAACGATTCAAAAAAATTATTATCGTAGACAGCAACCCAGTGAGTGCCAGATCCGTCGTTGAGGTTTTGTATATTTACAACACACGAACCACCTGCTGGTACGTCATTAAATTCATCTTTGGAATATACTCCACGAATTCCAGCAACGTTATTTAATCTTGACATAATCTCAAAAATACTCAACGGCGTCAATAGCGCCTGGTGCCTGGTAGAGTCATTCCACGTCCTATTCCTAACAGATTTGGAAGTAGACTTCCCGCCAGTAGTGGTCCTATAAATCCTCCTTGTGTCGTTGGTGTTTTCTTTTTTTCGTTGACGGCGATTTCTTCTTCGTTGACGGCGATTTCTTCTTCGACTCCTTCGTTGACTGACATCTTATTATTGTTGTGTCTCCCGGTGACAAAATTGTTGTAAAATTAAATTCGATCGCTCGTTCTGGGTACTGTTTAGAGTTTATTCTGACAAATATTCTCCTAACGTCAGCGTTATCAAAAACAGAGTTATTTTGTAGTTGGCTACCAAGTCGTGCTGTTTCTTGAAAGACAACGAATACATGCCTTGGTAATTGTTCGCTTGAAGTAGCTGTAATACGCCACGTGTAATCGATTGCGTTAGGAACAGTTGTTTTATATATTTTATTCTGAAGAAAATAAATCTTTTTTGTAAAAGCCTCTAACATTGTGTTAAGTTCTGCTAACCTAGCTATTGATGGAACAATTCGAGGCATCCATAGCGCTAATTTCGTAGTCACAAATTTTGCATCCGCTCCACCAACCCGAATAAGACAATTATTTTGGTCTGCTCAATCTAAGTGTGTGTTTCAGCCCTCGAAATACCTTATGATAGTCGCGACAAAATCCAAATATTGTGCTTAACGGCAACATCAATGTTATTTGTTGTGATCTTGCTGCAAGAGATTCTCGCTTGGCATATCCATCGTTGTAACGTTGTTGTCGTATATTTTCAACTGCAGTTCTTATTGCTTGACCAATATTCGCGGCAGTATTAACAGCAGCATCTCCGATTAGATTATCGTCATCTGCGCCAGGAGCACCGCCACCAGTACGAAATTCATTTCTAACAGCTTGTCCTTCTCCTGTATCTTTGAACCACATCATATTTGCTGCAATTGATCTCGAATAATCATCGCTAAACGAAACAATATTTAATATTGTGCTTGCAACCGGTAACCAATCATTAATATCCTCCACGGTTTGATTTGCTAGTTGATATCGTGCACTTTTAAACAAACTCCAGCCATTGTTTACGAGCGCAATTTCTGTGCCAGCTGCAATAGCACCATCAGCTGCTGTTAATATCCTACCACGAACTTCTAGCATAGTCTTGTGAGGCAGCTAAAACACATCTTCGTCTCTGATATTAAAAATTCGCTGACCAGGTCTATCTGGTTCGTTTGCGTTTTCGTCGAGGTATTCAATATACTCGAATTCTGTTGCTGTATTGTCAGTATCATATTCTTCACCAAAATCAAGATAATTTTTAACTGACATTTTTTATTTTATAATCGTTACACAAAATTGCTAAATCTGAGGCAAATCTAATTTTCGTCTTGTTTTGTTTACTAGCTTACGTACCACCTCCTCACCGCGTGGCGACAGTAATTTTTTTGTTGTAGCTATCATAGCTCGTTCTGTTTCTGCTGTTGATGCAATATCTGATATTGCTCGTTTTATTTCAGACACTGTAGGTGTTGCGCTCTTAATTAATTTTGTCCTACTGCACTGCCTGCTGCACTAGCTGTCCCTCGTCGCAAAAGCTTTGCTGGCATCAAGAGCAATTGGTGCTACTTTACGTGCAATTCCTGGGATATTCTCGATCACCTTTGTAAATATATTTCCAAAAATTCCACCTACAATAATTCTTCGATAAACTTTTTTGGGTCCCATCTTGTTATTAAATTAAGTTTATAAAATTTACGTCGACAACTACGTCGTCAATCACGAAGTCGACAACTACGTTGTTGCGCGTAAGTGTAAATAATGTTACAATTTCATTGTTAAGATTTATTTGTCGTCCTGATTGACCTGTTAGTTGCATTGTTATGTTGGTTATTTGATTTTCAGGAGTAATCGAATAGTATATTATTTGTCGAGGAGTAATTAGCATCACTGAACCTGGCGGAACATCTGGTGAAAAACTATAGATTGTTTGCCCGCGACTTCCCTTGGCTGAGTAAGACCCTAATGCAGTAGAGCAATTGATTAAAATTGTATTTACTTCTATTATGTTAACTGGAAGATCTCCGTCATATGATATACTTTGTTCCGTAACACTGCCATACTGTCGATGATTAAATCCTAGCAACGAAGCGATGCTAGTCGCTGGTGAAATATTTATCATCAAATTATTTTTTAATGTGATTCTGACTCGTAGTATAATATAGTTTGGGGTTAATTCAAAATTGCCTGCTGTAGTGTATTTTGTTATCAACTCTTTTATCGTTTTGTTGAGATCATTTAAATTATATGCCCCCTGTGGTATTTTGACTGACACCAGAATTAAATGTAAAGTCATCATTGACGTTTGTTTTTACATTTGCCATAGAATGCCATACCATAGCCGAAATTAATCCGATTTCGTACTGGCTACCGGGATCTAGTATGATTGGCGGATCATAGTGGACAGAAAAGTTTGCGCTGTCACTCGTTGTTTGTGACCGGCTAATTAATAGTGTTGCTGACATTTATATAAGATCGCCATGTAAAATTTCATACTCGTCTGTTTTTAGTAATCCACTCGATCTAAGATTATGTAATATGTCCACGATCTCGTTGTCGATTTCAGTACCTGTATTACCTGCTTTTTTTGATGATATTAGTAAGATAAGTCGGTCAACCATTTCTGCATTTGATGTAAAAACTTTAACACCAGATCCAGTTGTTTCTCTTTCCTCTGGTAATATTTCCTCTGGTAATTTTTTTTTTATCTCGTTCTCTTTCGTATGTATTAAATAATTTGTTAAATGACCAAGTATAATCTTTATTCTGGTTCGATATTGTTCTGCTGTCTCACAGAAAACATTATCAATAATTCCTTCTCTTATAGTATCTATTATTTTTATTAAAATATTCTCATTTTTTATTTTTTTTATTTCATCATCAGCTGATGAACCATTTTTTCAATATTTTTAAATTTTTCTATTAAATCTATATATTTTTTATCTGGCCAATCTCGAATATTGTTAATGTCTTTGATATCATGTTTATCGATAAAATTTTTGTATTCTTCGTCCTGTATTTGTTCACGTGCCTTATTTTCTGAAAAATATTATCTGTTCTTTGTGTGGCATTATTTCTACGATAGATTCAGTCATCATTTTTTGTTGCTCAGTTAATTCTTTAGTTCGTCCCGATAAATTTTGCATCAGCCTTCTTAACTCGTCTGGATTAACCGTCAATCTTGCAATAGATTGTTGTATCTCAAGAGGGTTGTTTATTAATCTGTCAAATTCAGCCTGTCGTGCAGCAGGATCAGCAAAATGTCTAACAAGTTATTCTACAATTTTTTTAGTTTCCTCTTTTGATCTTTCTCCGATTAAACCTAACAAACCTGTTTCTTGTAATTTTTTTTTAGTTCTTCCGGAGATAACGCAGATATTTCTGGTTGTTTGTCAAGTACGGCTTCGGTAATAGGCTTAAAACGTTTAGCGGTTGTTTCTTCGGCAGCACGTTGTCCTCGACGAGCTTCTTCCACCCTTTTCTTAAAAACAACTTGAGATGCTGCAAGATTTTTTTAGTAATTCATTTTTTGATGATAATCCATTATTTATTTTTATACGTGATATAAAATTTGTTATAGATTTGTGTCAATACAACAACGAAACATTTTATCCGGATCACGTGCTAGTTTGTCAAATAAAAAGAAATTGTATTTGTTTTTGGTCGCTTGATGATATAATTCAATAAATTTATCTTTCGTTACGTCACCACATTGGTCGTTTGCAATATTTCTCACATCAACATTATCTAGCCCTGGAAATAATATAAAACATCCCGTATTTCTCTAATAAATTTGTCGACGTTATAAAAACCTTGCTTGAGATAAATCGAATTACATTTTTTGTTACGTGACAACGAAAAATACGATTTAATCTTATTCATCTCCTCGTTGTTTAGCGGAATATCGTCAAATACAATTATTTTATGCTCGGACGAATCAAGTTCGTTGACAGGGATTAATTCCTCTGATTGTTTTATTAAAAACATATCATCGCCAGCGTCAAGCTCATCACGAAGTTTATCGTTGTATTCGCGTAATAACTCGTATTTGTCTTGTTGTGGGTTAATTGTGTAAATATATACCTTATCGTAATTAAAGTTATCGTTGAGTAAGAGATTTAGCAAAAGGTTTGTTTTACCAGAGCCTGTACGACCAACAATAAGATAATGACAATCTGGAAGTTCGTTATTATGTTTATGTTTGATTAATCGTTCGGTGTAAAAATTTAATATCGCTGACTTCGCCATTATTGTTATACAATTTTATGTTATATAATTTACACAATATGACCTATTACACAAAGTTTGGAACAGTACTTACAGGATCTGTTTCCGCTGACAAACCAATAATAACTGATACATCATCGCTAGTTAAAAAAAACCGGCGACACAATGACAGAAAACCTGTTTATGTCAAATCAACGAGTTCTAGGTTTAGAAACAAATTATCCGCCAATAAATGTTGTTGACACACAAGCTGTTAGTTATGCACAGCTAAAATCCATCGACAACAATAAACTATCATTGACAGGAGGAATTTTAAGCGGTAACTTGGATATGTCAGGAAAAAGGTTGTAGGCTTGGAAACCGCATATCCGCCAAGAAACTTAGATCAAACCCAAGCGGTAAGTTATTTGCAGTTGAAATATGTTGATAATAAAAAGCTTGACAAAACTAGTGGAAACGTTACAGGTAATATTGACATGTCAAGTAAAAAAAATATTGGGTTGGAAACCGAGTATCCACCAGCAAATGTTGATAACACACAAGCGGTGAGTTATACGCAACTAAAATTCGTTGACGATAATAAACTTAACAAGGCCGGCGACACAATGACAGGTAACCTTGTAATGAGCAATAACTCAAAAATAACTGGATTACCAACAACCTCACCACCAACTAATAAGACTGATGCTATTAGTCATGCTCAGTTAAAAGAAGAACTCACCCCGTATTTTAAACGATCCGGTGGACCAATATCAGGTAACATAAATATGAGAGACAAAAAATAACAACAACATATGTTCCAGTTAACTATAATGATCTAACAAATAAAGGGTACGTTGACAGTGTATCTGGTGGAATAAAACGAATCAAAAACAATGTTGGGTATATTCCAACACTTTTTAAGGCAACTGATAACCTAGTTGGGTTTGAGGTAAGTGCATCATCATATTATCCTGAAAATTATCCTTATAACGCTTTCTCTGATAGACAAGAATGGACTACTAACGGAGAAGTTGAAAATTTTTGGACTAAAATTAAATGTCCCATTCAAGTTGCTATCTGGCAATTTCATTTGCGAGGTCTATTAAACTCCAGTGTTGGTCGAATTTATAATTGGCAATTGGAAGGATCAAACAATGACATAGACTGGGTAATATTGTATAGTACAACAGACATGTATATTTCAACAACACAATATTTTACGATTCCAACCGCAAATACTGTCAACAAATACTTGTATTTTCGAGTTTATGTTATCGCTGCTGAACATCCGTTTCCAGGACTGACAGCATTTCAAATATACACACTTGATGATCAGATTTAATCTAACGTTGTAAAATAAATGTCACAAATACTCATATCCATTGCGAAAGAAGTTTATGATAATATTTTTAACCCCAAAATAGATGTTTGGGATAAATCACTATCAGCACGTGTGATGAATACTAGGAAAAAATTTTCAGTTCCAATGATAAACTCTTCATTGTCAGAAGAAGAAAAAAAAATTATTCTCGTTATGCATATGCGAGGACCACAACTACTTAAAGAAATAAGAGACTTTGATATTTTAAGCAATTACTGTCATCCTGATGATTGTATAGAAGAATATAAACAAATTGAAATCCTGCTAGAAAAAAATATTGCTCGAGCTTAATTTTGAAAATTTAGATTTGATTATAAAATCAAACTTAATAAAAACACGAGCTTATGGCGAAAGAGTAGATTTAAAAGAACGAGTAGATAATATCCATGATGACCTCGACAAACTAGCGGAATCTAAGATAATAGGAATAAAAAGGAACAAGGAGTTATGCAATAATTTTTCAAAACGAAAATTTTTTAGATATCTCATCTTGTACTACCACGACAAGGAAACCCTAGTTAAAGTTGTTAGAATGACGCCGGATACGGAGTTAATTATAAAAGCATACTCAAAGGCACTTCTACCAATGATGCGTAAAAAAACCCCAGAATTTGATCTGATTATTGTTCACGTATCTCTAGCAATAATCAAAGATTTTGACAACGAAATTAGTAATCTCAGCGATGATGAGCGAGAAAAGGTTTTTTAGGAAGTCAATCGAACAACATTTGGTGTAGGGATTGGTTCTTATTACAACATAGGTGAAGAACATGATGTTCAATTTACATCACTACAACGCTCTAGACAATTATCATTGCGAAATTATTACAATGAAGTCGAGAAAATAGTCACAAAACAATACGAAAAATTATGGCTTAAAGTAAATACTTTTACTCAAATTACCTTACTTGGACAAAAATCACTCCAAAAATTAATGCTGATAAATTTCGTAGTCGCATATGCAATTATCGGACAATATCTTGTCCTCAAAAATTTTACTTTGAATCAAATAAGCTTGGTACTTGGGTTTATTGATGAAACAGAAAGAGAATACAGTAATTTGGTGAATGAAACAGATTTCTATGAACGTGAAGTAGAAAACACGTTTGATTCCTACAGTTGGTTAAAGAAAAATGAGGTACTAACAGATGAACGATATAAGGATACTTCGTCTGATGTTTATGACAAGTACAGAAATTTTATAGCTGATCCTAACAATAATAAGTTCCGTGAGTTTCTTGATTCGATTGTTGGTGCTAGAGTTTTTAGTATTATATAAAACTGTAACCAAATATTGTATAGTGAAAAAACAGATCATCGATTTCAATCACATTTCAGAAGAAATTTCAAAACAAGATGATGACGCTCTAATGCAAATATTACAGATATTATCATAAAAACCTTTGGTGTGTAAAACAATGTTACTAGTATTACAGTAGAATACTTCGAGTAATATCATATTTACCATTGCTGATGACAAGCTCTGGTATAATTTCAAGTGGAGCATCATTAAATCCATTTTTGTTAATAATATCTGGTGTTGGTGTTTTTCTTTCAACAGCATGTAAAAAAATTGAGCCTCGACTTGATACTAAAAAAATGCTTGTAAAACAACTAGTATCACTTATAAAAAAATTACTTGATCAGATACGATCTTATTTGCGAGGTGTAAAATATGATATGGAGGACTTAATACGAGAGTTCGGTATTATTGACAGTATGTTAACAGATATTCTGCCAATGAGAGTTAGCAAGTACGAAAATAATTATTATAAAGCATGGCTGGAATAATAGTAGATAATCTTGCGTAAATTCCAGGTAGTTATTGATTTTCATCTATACATTGTACTGCGACAGCTGTTCACAACAACATCCGGCAGATTTATTTTAGATCCACACACTACAGTCTATTTAGTGAAAATAATTTCTAGATTCACACTACATTTTATTTTCTAAACGTGTGTGAATTTATTCTAGATCCACACACTACAGTTTATTCAATAATATTTAGTAATAGGTGATGAAATTATTTAAAAAATAAAAAAGAACTTACCTGCTCAGGTACAGATCCACTTGCTGAATGAACACGGAGAATAATTGTGCCTGCCTTTATAGCGTTATTTTGGAATTTCCATTACGTAATCTTTGGAATTTCCATTACGTATTTTCTAGAATGTTCTTTGAAATTTCCATTACGTAATCTTTGGAATTTCCATTACGTACTTTCTATAATGTTCTTTGGGATTTCCATTACGTAATCTTTGGCATTTCCATTACGTATTTTCTTGGAATTTCCATTACGTACTTTCTTGGGATTTCCATTACGTACTTTTTAGAACAGCTGGTAAAATAAAACCAAGTCTCTGTAATATGATACATTTCCCCGATCGATAAATTATTAGCCGTCGTCTGGTCTATAGTGTGAGGCAGATGTCACTTGGATAAGGGATAGGTGGTGGGTGGGGGTCTCTAAGATAGGGAATTTATACTTGTTTTTTTGGGGGGAGAGGGGTCTCTGGGCTAGAAACCTTATATTCTTTTACTACTTTTACTCAGACCACTATTCATATTTTTGAGATAAGATTTGAAGCTACACTTAGGCTGTACAAGTAGGAGAATAAATTATATTAAAAGAGAGGAAAATTTATTGTGGATATTGTCTTCATGACTGTACCTACAAATTCAAAAATAATTCATTTCATACTAAAATTTCCACTTTATAAAGATTTCAGATCAAAATCTAATATTTTCGTAACTTTTGTAGATAAATTTCATAACAATTTGAAAAGCAATCCAGCAGTATGTCTAAACGTTTCAGCTTATTCGTCTCGTCCATTTTTATTCAACAAAGAACATGGGCGGATTTTAGAAATTTTTTTTATTATTTCTTAACTGCTTGATTGATTTCTGAAACGTTCATACTCCTCTGGTACTATAGTACCAATAGACCTACACTGCACTTAAATGAAATCTTTAAATTATTGATATATTCATACAGTAATTTAAACTTTAAATTATTGTATATTCAGATACTATAACATATAGGCTGCTGTTTTCATATTCAATAAATTTGCCTCAGGTGTGTATCTCTCACGTCTAAAGACTCGTTCTTGCACACTAAGAAATAAAGGCAAGGAAAATGACATGTTCTGATACAATTACTAGTTCTTAAACACTAATATCCGCACCCGTAAACCAACTTATAGAGAGTAAAGATGATCCACTAATTCATTCTTACAAATTAACAAGTTGCACTGTACAGTATAACCGTCGGGGCTCTATGTATGCATTGAGAACAAAATCGAATAAAACTTTATATGGCGAACAAGTGTCATCAGTCACTGTTACACAACTTTATTGATAAGTCAGAAATGAAGCCACTGCGACGTGCATAATGTTCTGTGTCAGGAGACAAACCGAGAGCAGTGTTAGCACGTGTACTCCCTAGAGATTACGGTGATTATATTAATCGATCATTACATGTCACGTCATCATAAACATTCTGCCTATGACAGTCATTTGTTAGGAGTGTTGGGCAGTGTGTGTGTGTGTGTGTGTGTGTGTGTGTGTGTGTGTGTGTGTGTGTGTGTGTGTGTGTGTGTGTGTGTGTGTGTGTGTGTGTGTGTGCTACTTAAATGACCACAGTTGCCCCAAGTGCTTCTGTTTGTAAATGCTCTTGACGATTTATAAGCATGTGTGTCAGTCATACCTTTTACATCCCTATGCATGAGATTAATAGAATCTGTCAAGGAAATCTCAGTCAACGGCTTACATTATCTGCCTTCCCACAAGGCTATTCCGAGTGGGGAGACAAATAATGAAACCTCGCCACTATGATTCCCATGTCTTGGCATAAACACTGACATTGATTATATTTTTCACTTAATATTTTATCCAATCAAATTAAAATAAACCTCTATTTTTGCAACATAGGTAATGTAACCCCGCTACTGTGATATCTTGTCTTGGTACAAACACTTATATAGATTATTTTTCTCACCCATTTTTTCCAATTAAATGAAAATAACCCTGTATTTCTGCAATATAGTTAACAGGTTCAGCGTAAAGTAGTAAGGTACTATTGGGCCCCGAGTGGCCGAGTGGTCTAAAGCGCTCACCGTTACGGATCGCTGCCATCTCACCTCTGTCTGTGTGGGTTCGAGTCTCAGGCTCGGCTAACGTGGGTACGTGGGAAAGCCTGCCAGTAGCTTCTCGTGGGTCGGTGGTTCTTCCCGGGGCTTTCCAGGGTTCTTCCTCCACCATTAATACTGGCCGCCATGTATAGCCTATCTTGTGCTGAAAAATGGCGTTAAACCTTACAACAACAACAACAACAACAACAACAAGTAAGATACTATTATCTCCTCTAACTCTACATAGAGGTCATCAGGTCTCGTTCCCTTTTATGAAAATGTTAATAATTATTTAATAGAATCTAGATATATTTGCCGCTCTTAGAAAAAAGAAATCAAAGAGAAAGGAAGTATAATTGTTACGTGTTGGAAGTATTGTACATTGCGCGTCTGAAACAATGTGCTATTGTTTATAAATACCACTCATTAATACGAATACGTTAATGAGGGCAATTTGGTGACCTGTCAACCTTAAGTACACATGTTTTACGCATGAGAAAATAGAAACATATAGAAACATTTGATAATATTACAGTATTATAACATTTAACCGATGGATGTCATATGAAACTACCAATCAGTAAGGGGTCCCGAGTGGTCTAAAGCGCTCAATGTTCTCGATCAATGACATCTCAACCCTGCCCTCGAGGGTTCGAGTCTCGACCTCAGCTAATGTGAGTACGTGAGAAAGCTTGCCAGTAGCTTCTCATGGGTGGGTGGTCCTTCCTGGGGTTTTCCCGGGTTCTTCCTCCACCAATTATACTGGCCGACATGTATCTTGTGCTTAAAAATGTCGTTAAACCTCATAACAAAAAACACCCAATAAGTAATTTATATCATTTATACTGTTAAGTTTTAATTTTCATCACTTCTAATTCAGAAAATGTTCTATTGTTGGCAACAGTACGATACATTGCAATACAATACTGGGTACATAGTTCTAAATAGGTGTGACAACCAGGATGGATATGGAAATAATCCTTTGGTGCTATAGAGCGACTTTCACTCATGACGAACGTAAGTCCCGTGACGATGGTAGTGTTAATAATGGTGATGGTGTCTAGTGATCGATAATTTCACAATCGTATTAGCTGGGATGTACACATGCGAACTCTACTCTCCTTGTATCGGCCTTACATAGAATATTGATGACCTCACAGTGGCTTCACTTTTGACTTCTCTACAGAGTCGTGTGAACGATACATTGTATCACTATCTTCCGGTATCAAATTTTATTTGCTTTTACTCTCTCTCTCTCTCTCTCTCTCTCTCTCTCTCTCTCTCTCTCTCTCTCTCTCTATATATATATATATATATATATATATATATATATATATATATATATACATACATACATACATACATACATACATACATACATACATATATAGAAAAACAGACACAGAGAGAGTCGACCGTTAAACAGTTTGTCAGCTGGTAAAAATGAGTGCTTGTTTTTGCAAAATTCACCGGTTCACCTGTCTAAATTGGTTTGCAAGTATGGGTATTTGCTTCTAAGAACGGGTGTTTGTCATCATAACATACGATAGCTCTTGCACCCATGTGTTCCTTTTAAGTGTGGGTATTTAGTGTGTAAAAGTGTATATTAATCATTATAACATACTCTTCATGAGAAATTGTTCGTAAGTGTGAATGATGGATTGTAATCATTCATTTCTTTATAATTATACTATATACTATACCCCAAGCCTTGTGTATAGTACCTGAGTGTTGGACACAAGATGTGATTATTATCTATATATCTTTTCACGTATACATGGATTTGTGCATGTGAAGTGCGTGTATTTTAATGTGTAAGTAGATTTCATCATTTTTATCCTCCCAATCCCATTGTTCGTTTCATTGTAGATGCTAGTGGTTGCCTGTAAAATTGAGCACGTTTGTCATAATATCCTGTATTATTTGCTCGTTTGTAGGAATGTGTGTTTGTCTGTCAAATTTAGTATGTTTTTATTGTTATGTATAAATATATTATGTGTGTTAATTTTCATGACTACATATTGTAAGGGTCATTTAGTAAATAACATATTAAATACTAATTTTTGTATGTTTGTGGGTTGGTACTTTTAAGACAAAGTCCTTTTAGTAAGCACATGACATAGCTTCAAGATAGTGGGTTTGTACTTTACGATGAGGTCATTTCATTCGACTAAAACTGTTACTGTACCTTTTGACTTTAGAAGCTGTAGAAGAAATCTTGTTGACGAAAATGATGGGATTCCCCCTAGGAAAACCATGGTCAGCTACTAAAGGACCTGACCTTGTTTGCAGTTAAAATAATCTAGACGTGATTATTCGAACACCTTTCTGATTCTGAAGCTGCGTCTTAGGTTTTTTGTGTATAAGGGATATTTACCTGAGAACTAGTTATTCCTAGCATAAATTGCATAAATATCAAATCCTATCTATACCCACAGGCCCTGAAGCCATAGCAAAGAGTTTTAAAAATCCCCGACAAGTTTAGAATTATTCAATGTGTCTTTGCACACCGGGAGTTTGGGGGTTGATGGTACACAGTGATAAGTCATTTGAGCTCATTTGGACCGACATCCACTTAAGACTTTTTGTTACCGATTATTCACATTGCAAGCCTGTTTATTTACAAGACCCATGTACGGTATATCAGGTTGCCATAAATGAAAAGCTTAATCTACAGGGTACTGTGTTCATGCCCAATTAGATAAACTTTCTCCATATATGAAAAGTTCAATGGGATTGGGACGCAATCAATGCAAAGGTGCATGCTTTGGAAAATATGAACCCTGAGCATGATATTATGAATATTGTCAAACGCATTTGCTGGTGTTACATCTTGGCTTCAGTGTATTAAATGTGGTATCGAAATGAAGTCGTGTAACAAGTTCTGTCGACCAGGCGGATTTGTTCATGAGTATTATCCCGTGCGCAAGATATAACTCACCGTACCTATTATTGTTGAGAAACCCAAAAGTGTTTTTTCTTTTCTTAAAAAAATAGAAGAAAGAAAGAAAATCATGAAATAATATACAGGGTTGAAGCTATTCTAGTTTTTGTTCCTGATAAAGTAAATAAAATGCTACACAAATAGTTCAACTAGACAATAACTTTCCTTATATATAATCATGCCGATTGGGTATCAATTCAAGACACTCGCGCTAGAGCACGGGATACGAACATAAAGCGGAATGAAAAAAGGAGACATTGTTAGGTATATTTAATATTGTATCATTTGTTTGATTATGTTATATACATTTGTATTTTGTACTTGATCCTGTCCAATGTGAAGTTCACTGCGTACCTTACCAGTAACGTTTATTTTGTAAGCAACATAATTTATAGGTAATATTTATCTATATGGTGTAGATTAAATATTCAGATCCTTATCAATGGAGGTAAGCAAGTGTATCTGGGTCTGGGTCTAGGACATTAGATTTTCACATGGAAATCCCTAAAGTTGTTGACAACTTTGAATGCTTTATGAATGAGAATGACCTATATCCTGGCTCTATTATTGTGTTCTAGCTATTTATACAATATTGTTTACTTGAAAAATAATTAATTCTTGCCGAACCATCTAAAGCAGAATCATTTTTATTTTTGTGTTCAGTTCTAGATTTGTGTAGATTTATTTATTCAAATAATTATTTGCTTAAAGTACAAAGTGTTCATCAATAATATTCTTGGACTGGAACTCTAATTTGGAATTAAAGTGAATAAAGACAAGGAGATTTTGGGTTATATTAGTGTGATACATAAAAAACGACTCTTAGCTCATCGCCACATTCCAGACTACGGGCACATTAGCACATTTGAGACTACAAACACATCAGCACATTCAATATCGGAAATTATTTGGTATAACATCGGAATTCAATTGGATTTCTATACATATGGACTTGTGATAGAACTTTTATAACTACTGAGGATTAAATTCACAATAATGTAAGTTCTTTTTCAATTTTCACTTCATATTCAAGGAAATAAATTATTTGTTGACATTTTACAAACTTGTTGGTTTTCGCTCTTTTCTGTTACTTAGTTTAAGACCATAAAGTCGTAACAACATGCTTATAATCTTAGGAAAGTCCCTGAATGAGCAGCGTCTGACTGAAGCACCTTCGCGAAATAAAAATATAACAAGATTCTTACACCGGCCAGGTCGATTGCGAGCGGAGGTTAAGACTTCTTTCGAAGTAACATCGTGACTTTTCCGGGGTTGGCTTGCTTTATAATAAATAACCTTTATATTTGATATCCTATCGGCAAGTTTAAGCAGTGAGTTTGTTACTCGCTGCCGGTTGTGTTTATTCATTGTTTATTGTGTTTATCTCGCGAGCGATAATAAATACCAACCAAGAGAATACAAACGATACTGGGTGAACTTAAGTATGATGAGATTAAATTTTCTGTACAAGTTACGGCCGATACCAATAAGTTTTCGCGACTCCGCCCTAATATCGCTGTGAATGTGTTTCTTTGGAACAAAAGGCCAGCTGCCGATTCGACAATCCATCTACACATGCAGGCTGTTTATTGTTGCTTTGTCTTCTTGCACTGTTTACAGGCACGGTATCATTATGTGTGAATAAAAGATTTTCCACGAATGATGCACATGCACAGTAAGTGCGAGAGAGGGAAAGTTCCATGCAGGCTTTGCATGAATTAATTTTTACACTAACAGCTGTTCATGGACCATGACTTTACTGTGGCGGAATCAGTGAAGCCTGCGGCTTACAACTATGCCGGAACCCGGGGAAATATATTCTAAAATTCACCTCTGTGCAACGGAAGAGGAAAGTTCTGTATGTTATTTCCGCGGATTTTGAATTTGTATATCTTCCGGTGAAAACATTATGGTTCCAACACAGAGGTTCAGTCAATTTCTCCACAGTTATTGAATAATTCCCATGCGGGTATTGCTACACTGATTTTGTACTACTGCAAGGACTCGGTTGAGATATTTATAACATCTCTCGAGGGCACAGCGAAATGGGTAGAACAACTGCTGACCACATCCACAGTTACGATTATGACTAAAGATTACATTAGTGAGTTTTCTCTGGCCACTCCTTGCTTGATCTGTATTGACGCTTGTAGATCCATTCATGTCAAAGTACGCGATCAATGTCACATCAATGATGCGTACAGAGGAGCCGCACACAGCCCATACAATTTACAGATGTGAATTTACCCAAGTAAAAGAAAAAGTCCCTGTGGTCCTTCATAACCAGTGTGGGTATAATGGTCGCTTGAATATGCAAGGAGTTGCAGCATCATCGAATGCACCAATAAACGTAATCACCAACAATATTGAAAATACATTGACGTTTAGACTGGAACAACTGAAATTTACTGACTGGCTGAGTTTTCTTAAAGGTCATCGACCATACTCTAACATTTTTCTTTTTACATCAGATTTACAGTACATGATTAAACGTAGTTATACTCGCACAAAAGAATAAAAAAACTTATGAAGCGTAAAGAAGAAATAATAATTTAATTACTTGAAGTAGAAGTATACAACGCTGTTACTTCCCCTTAGCTACGATTTCCCACCTGCAGAGGACGCCAACCGGAAATGACGTACATTTGTCCTCACAAGACGAAGTACATGCTTCTTGTTGTATAAATATTTAACACTATAAACTATGGATAGGGAACATTTAGACGAAACTATTGAAAACTAATTTACTGTTTAGCCTTATAGCGATATACGTGCACGACGCACTAGATTGTGTCGCTTTCAAAGTTGTTCCATTCTTCCAATTTATTTTCAAAATTCTCGAAAATACAGGTAAAAAGGAATCAATGTTGGCTTCCCTATGTCGGTCGACTTTGTTTTAAAAAAAAAAAATCGGCACACTTAAAAGACTCCAAAGGAACCAAAGCTGGCTTCCTTATGTCGACCGATTTAATAAAAAATAAAAATGATTGGCATACTTAAAAGAATCCAAAGTCAGTTTCCGGGGATGGCTTGCTTTGTAATAAATAACCTTTGTATTTGATATCCTATCGGTAAGTTTAAGCAGTGAGTTTGTTACTCGCTGCCAGTTGTGTTTATTCATCACCGGGGCTTCTATTTGCTTGCCAGATGTAATCATAATTGATGTTCGTTGGGTAAATAGTACACACAGCAATAACTTGCTTTAATAATACTTTTGTAACCCATGCTATCGAAAAGATTACCATTTGTGCTCACAGTGAATGTATTTTCAAATGATGATTTTTATTTGCGAGACACCATCGTATAGTTAACCTGGATACAATACAATCTTGATCATTTTGCATCTTATAACGTATCATGCGTGAATGGCAGGTACCTTTAAGCAGTCGGGTGATATTCCCGTCTCATTTGCGATTTTGTTATCTGACATAATCGATACAAACTACAGTAAGATGCATACGCCAGCCGGCATCTACTACATATACGGTGTTTGTGGATATATTTTTTTTATTTAATAAATTTTGCATGATGAAAAAAGAAGGAATAAATGGTAACAATGGAAGGTTAGTTTCTTTTATTTTATTTTCAAGTAAGTGGTTGGTTTATCTATTTTATTGTACCGTGCAGTGGGGGG
>JAECUM010038316.1:0-21126 GCA_016617855.1 Megalonaias nervosa
TATATATATATATATATATATATATATATATATATATATATATATATATACACACACATATACATATATAATCTTTAAAAGCCTAGGACATTAGTGTGTGTGTGTTTGTATGTGTGTGTTTGTGTGCGTGGAATTGCGAATGCATGCGCGTACGAATCAGGATGACTATATTCGTTTTTCCTTAAGGCAACTTACTTGTGTTAAGGACAAGGCCGATTGAATTTTTCTCCCGACTTTGAAATTTCGAAAACCAATATATTTTAATATATTTTACAAAACTTAACTCCAATTAGCTTGTAAATGTCAATGAATGTGAAATACCGATTTCAGCTTATAGAAAAGTTAAGATGATCTGTGTACCTGTTAAAAATTGTATAGGTTTGTTTGCGACTATGTAAAACAAGTAGTTTACTCATAAATGCGAATTTCCTCGCCAAAAGGGAACACATCTGTACTAGCCGACAAAATAAGACTTCCTATCGCAAGACTTTGTCTTAATTCACTTGTGCGCTTTGACTGTATGGTTCTTATCGAAAGACTTCGTCTTAATTCACAACACGTGCTCTTTGCCTGCATGGTTCTAATATATGTTTGAGCAGATAAATTAGTTTTCCTTCCAGCTAGATGGAAATCAAAAGGTTTGATAAAAAGGATTTGAATTGAGATTTCTTATGGATTGTCTCTCATTGTCTAACACTTATTGGCCATTAGTTAACCGGCAATACGTGTGTATTGATTACGCACACTATGTGCATACAAACTTTACTTAATTTTTCTTTTAATTTCGTTAGACGAATATGTTACTTGCGTAAGATAACGTTCTTATAAATCATGCTATTTATACAGCGTTGAGGTGATGTATGAGACACCTGAAACTGAATCTTCAACAAACTAACTATGATGAGATTTGTTTCTGCTTTCACGCCTCTCTGGTTTTAACACTTCAACTACACTATTTCTTCACCAACTTTCCAGATATACTAATTAAATGTATTCTATTGTATTGTATTGCATAAAAAAGTTTCGTTAACGGGACTATGTGCAATTCTTGTAATCATGTATACTCTTGTGTCCTGTTCAAAATATCAGATATCCCCGAAGTTCATTCATTCTTTTCCTCATATATGTAAGCAAATATGCTAGGAATTAAAAGTTCGAATAACTATTCACATTCATTTCTAATAAAACAATTTTAACGTATTGGTTAAGAAACACCCCCTTCTCCATCTCTTGCTCTTTTAATACCGCTGGTCTTTCACTCTCAAATAAAAGCTATGTACCTGGTAGTGAATTGTAGGCTTGTTGAAGGTGATATTGATATTCAGGGAATTCGCAGGTATCTCAGACGGAATATTAAAGTCGCACTTGCCATTCATTCGGTAATGTACACCATTCCCTGTTGGCCAGCTATCTACATGCATGACTGAGACTCTGTTCGAGTCTAAATGAAAAAATATACATCTATTACACTACATACATATCGTGCATTTTTCAATCCATTTATGTATCTACCTAAAGATGATACGCTTTAAATTACAATGTTTGAGTAGGCATAGCTACTTTTACGGTTATAATTAGGACCATCAATCTAATAAAAATATTTTTTAAATTATTAACATTCAGTTGGCCATGTAGGATTTAAAGTATAAAGAACAAATATCTTTAAAACCGATAAAACAACCAAGATTTTTAAATCTGCATGTTAAATATATATGATCACCCGGGTATCTTTCTAATCTAAATATAGAGGTACTGAATATATAATAATCAAACATGCGCGAACTAACTCACATTTTCACTAATTTTGTTTCTTTTTATTGTCCATTATTAATTCGAATTCTTTGAACAAAAGCGCTATTAATAATAAGCAAGTATTATATATTAAATAATGTGCAAAGCTGTTCAAAAACTTTCAGATGGAATAAACATGTTTTATTGTACTTATTGCAAAACAACTTGACAGCTGAATAATTTGTGAGACCAGGACGCGACATTGTAGGTGGAGCTTGGTTAGCGCTGCCGTATTTACCATAGGAACACGTTTACAACAACGACAACATGAAGAAGAAGACATATAATCTAGAACCACGAAAATAAAACACTAACAATTATCCCCAACTTTAAACACAAACACCCAATTATATGGACGAAGAGCGGCGAAACTATGGATATAGCCAGACTGCGATAAACAATAGTAGCCGCCTGATTCATGGTTTTCCTCCTGGTTTTCTTCTGACTGGTGTTACGATTCTTTGGTTTTAAACAAACTAACAGAAAGAAGCCAATCTGATAGGTTTTGTAAGATATTAACAAATAATTTTATTCTCTAAGTTATCAAATGAAAATTTACGAGGAACTTACAGTACTGTCATTAAATCCAAAATAATAATAAAACATTATATCACAAGTTCAAAAGAATAGAGTATTCCGAATGAATTCCAGGTCTCAAATGTTCCGATGTACCAATGTCATTAATATCTTTGAATATGCTGAAGTACCAACATTCTAGATGTATCATAATGCCATTGAAGAAAACACTCCTTTGAATGAATTCAGAATAATTACGAACTGTTACTTCTGTCCAGGACGTCATATGAGCACTTAGTAATTCCAATAAATAATTTAAATAAATGATTAATCTCAAATTAAATCAAAATACAAAATTAAATACATTTGCAGGCTAATATTAAAACAAGAGCAATACATGAAAATAGGAATTAGGAGTCAGCCGAATTGTTCAACTCTGTCCTAATATTCATCCTCAAGACGCTACTACGACTTGTATACATAATACCGCCGACGTGATTTATATCGCAACACAACCCACCTGATTTACGTCCCAACACAAACCGCCTGACATAATCATCCAAAGGGAAATTACACCAAACAGGGCCATTATATAGAACACAAACGTAAACAACCTATTTATGGACCAAACTTCAATACTGATATGTGAAACACCTACAATCATAAACAAAAAGAAAGATTTATATAATAAGCTTTCTAATACATATGAATCAGGTATGCCTATTATATTATAACAATAAAAATAACATAGGATGATGTCTGATTAATGACACATAATTTGAAAAAGCAATATAGCACTTCAAACAATTTCTGAATTTTGTTTTTCATTTCGTTAATGAAATTTAGATGTTTGTGATCCTGAATACAATAATCGTAGAAGGAGCTGAATTAACATACACTTCAAAGTATTGCAAATCCAATATTAAAGCCAAGCACTCCTTCTCAATAGTGGAATAATTTCTCTGTTGCTTGTTTAATTATTTAGAGAAAAAATAGCACACTGGATGATCTGCACCGTTGTTTCTTCTTGAATGAATTCTCCACCCGACCCCTACAACACTTGCATCAACATTAGTTTTAAATTTTTGGTTGCAATCTGAAGCTGAAATAACTGATGCACTCTTAAGTATGGCATTTAATCAAAAGACTCATGACATGTGTTAGAATAATAAAAATTGGCTTTCATCCTCAAGAAACTGGTCAGGGGTTTAGCAATTACGGAAAATATCAGCAACATTTTCAATAATATCCAGACAAACCAATAACTCGCATCAGTCACTTTTCATTGATAGGCACTGGGAATTCATAGATAGCCTTGTCCTTAATTTCAACTTGACCGTGTCCCACAATATGTCTTAAAATGTAACACAGTCAAGGCAAAACTCAATTTTATCTTAAACAATTGTCAAATTTGCATCTCAGTCAATCAAAGAATTTCCAAATGGTTTCTAGGTGATCCTTAGAGGTCTCGTTGTAGATGATGACATCGTGGATGTAAGCATCACAGCTATCTCTACCGGAAATTATCATCTTCATTAAACGATGGAATACTGAAGGAGAAATTTTCATACTAAATGGCTCTATTTTAAACTGACCAAATTCATCTGGAGTAGCAAATGCCATAATTTCATTTACTCTTTCCGTGAGTTGCATATGCTAAAATCCTTTCAAAAGATCGAACTTGGTGAAATATATTGCATATATAATTTGGTCAATGTAGTCATCGATTCTTGGTATTGGAAATGAAACTGTTTTGGTGACATGGTTAATTTCGCTATAATCAGTACACATACGAAAAGAGTATTACCTGGCCTCGGCACAATAATACATGGCGAACTCCAATTGTTCTTACTTTGTTGAATACAATAATTCTCCAGCAAATATTAAACTTCCTTTATCAAATATTAATGCTTGAGAGGATTCATTCTGTAAGGACGATATTTCACAGGTATCGAATCTACAATTTCAACATCATGGTTGATGTATTTATTTGTGATGCAACGTCTGAAACTCAAGCGCTCATATTCACATAACAGCTGCTTTTATTCACTCATTTCTTGTGGCTGTAGATGTGGAAGTTTCTAGTCTGGATTCTTCATATTTCTGAATTCCAAAGACTGATTAAAGCAAAGTTACTACAGTCCGATTGCACGCCATTGTTTAAATATTCAATGTGTGGGACAGGTACAACTAAACTGATATATATATATATATATATATATATATATATATATATATATATATATATATATATATATATGTATATATATATATATATGTGTGTGTGTGTGTGTGTGTGTGTGTGTCAAAGGTGTTTCTTTTCCACCTACCAGGTTAATGTTATAATTTAAATAAAAGTAAATGATATAATGTAGGTCAGTTACTTTCTTTTTAACTATAAAGACCATAATACTTAGCTTCTGGAAAACTTTGGGGTAAGAGCATGCGAGCCAAAGCTTTATCACCAGGCTGAAACTTCCTTTAGTTTTTACTTCTGTCTCACCTTAACTTCATTTTTGACTGAGTTAAGTGAAAATTTCTTCTTGCAACTTCACAAGCTATTGACAACATGTATTTTAAATAAGAGACATAATCAAGAAGATAATTTCTGAATCTGCGGTTGAAATAAGTTTCTCTTTGATCCACGGACAGTATGTCAAAACCTATTTCAAAAGGACTAAAACTTTATGATTCTGGAACCGATTCCCTAACAGCAAACAACAGCAAATAAATACCTTCATCCCAGTCTTGTTTGTATTAAAGGAGTATGAACGAATTATACTCTTAAAAACTTGATTATTTTTCCCATGGGGTGATATGAAGAACATTTAAACTGTTGGATTCCTATTTCATACCAAACTTGTTGGAAAATTCGAGACATAACATTGACCATTGTTCAGACTGGACAGATTCGGGAAGGCAAAACAAGGGTATAAGAAAAGCTTTATCAAAGCTTTTCATTATGGCTTTATTCTTAACATTACTGAAAGGAATTGCCTCAAAAATTATTGGCTGCCTGACATTGTCTTAGGAAATGGACCGACACAGTCTGCCATTATTCTGCTAAATACTTCGTCAAATGCCGCCATATGTTGCGGATGAGCCTTAAGTATCTTCAAAATGGGTTCGTACCTTTTGACAAGTGTGACAAAATCTACAATATTTACAATCATCACTATTAACTATCGGTTATTAAAAATGATTCAAGATCTTGGTCTTATTGACTCCTAAATGACCAGCCAAGGAATTTCATGGGCTAGACTACGAATTTCCTGTCGATATGACTTCGGAACAACAATGTGATAGCTCTCGGACCACTCGTCAAAAGCGGATACCTCATGTTCTCTCCATTTTGTCATAAGGACCCCGTTTGTTTACAAAATAAGAAACTGGCACTTGTGTGGCTTTACGTTTGCTAACAGAACTTCGAAGCAAATAGATCTCAGGATTTTGTTCCTGTTTAACAACGAATGATTTGTCTTTTGTTACCCTAATTGGAATAAAGAGAAAGAGTAGGAAAAAGGGGACCACTGTGATCAATACCTTTCAATTGCCCAATACCGGAAGCAACAGTGACATCATGAAAAGACTGAAAATAGATATTTCCATACAGACATCAGTCTAAAGAGCTATTTTTGCCATATCTCTTGTAACTGCACAAGCAGATTAAAAATCACGGATTTCATTCTCAATAGAATCAATCTTTTGATGCAAACAAGGATTGTCATTTATAAGTGGAGTAAACGCAACCTTATCTCCAGCTATGGTCATTGCGCAAAGAAGTCAACGCTCCAACAGTCACGGGTCCTGAGATTAAGTCTGATGACAAACTAATACAATGCAGATGAATATTAACAAAACCGCACTCAAGTCGCTGCAGAAGAACACTTTTACTTGAATGAGAACTTCTCAGATAAATGCAAATTACCTGATAATAGAATACTCTGAGCTCTTCTGTCTCCTAAAATTTTAATACGGATAGGATTGGCAGAATCACGAATAATTAATGTAGATGCTTCCGACATGAATGATTCATAATTCTCCACAGTAATATTGGAGAGGGGTTTGCTTGACCCAACAAATGTATTGCTTTCAAGACATGACCGTGACCTTGACCTCTCAGAATTAAGAGCATTTGGAATAGGTCTATCATTCTTCTGATCTTTTTTCTTACTTTGTAACAATAAACAATAATTTGCACTATTTTCTTGCAATAGGTGCACGTAGAAACACAGACGGATTTCTACTCAGTCTTATCATCAGCTTGATTCTAAATGTTTTGCCCGATTGAGATTTGGAAGTACTCGAATGAGGCTGAAATGGTTTGTTGGGGGTTGTGTTTTTTTTAAAGAAAAACCTGCTGAGAGGAAAACACTAAGAAATAAAATTTTGCGAGTCAAGGAATAATCGTCAGCGGTACGAGCAGAATCTTCCAAATTGTCTACCTTGTAAACATCAAGATAGGTGTTGACGTCACTATGGATGCAATTCTTCAAATTGTTAACTAATATGAGTTGTCGAAGGTTATCATAATACTTATGAACCTTCTTGGCTGAGCACCACTTGTCAAACAGTTGTTCTTTTTCCCAAGGAAATTCGCCGTGGGTTTGCCCAGTTTCGTTTCTACAATTCCACAACCTTTATCGATATGCATCAGGTACCAACTCATAAAACTTCAGGATAAAGTCCTTAACCACATCATAATAATCACGGTGAAGGATAGAATTAATGAGCTTTGGAAATATTGTAATAACAATGTCCAATGTTCTCTTGGCCATTGCGAATTGTCAGCAATTTTCTCAACACAAAGGAAATTATTTATCTCATTCCGTGTCTTTAAAAGGGAGTATGAAACTAATATTTTGATAAAATCAAAACCTGTACAAGCGTGTTAAGGGGAGTACCTCCTGCTTCCCAGCTCGAATCGTCGTAATTTTAATTCTATTTCCCTTTCTTCTTTCTGCGTATGCATTTTAATTAGCATTTTTCTATCTTATCTTCCCCTTTATTCTTTCTTAATTTTTATTTAAATGTTTCGTTATATTTCCTCATTTTAATATGCATTAGCATTTTCTTCACTTTCGGATTTTTTTCTGACTTTAGAATTCTATATTTCTTTCTGAAGCTGAACGTTTTATTAACCTTGTTTCCATCTGGTGTTTTAATTTCATTTATTTTAATTTCATTTGGGAGCCAGATAGAGTCTTAGTAATTACACCCAAATATTTTTATCAAATATATTCTTTTCCACTAAATGCTGTATTAAAAATTTTTTATTTCCCATTTTACCAAAACAACTTTTACTTCGGAAACAGAATAAGGTCTGGCAAGCTCCATCAACTCATCTTTCTTTAAAGACTCTAAAGCTTCCTGCGACGGATTAGAGACATAGTTCTCCACTTTAGATGGCTTTGTGAAAGCTTGTTGGTTTCATTAAATATTTCTCAAATATGTGGAATTTAAATATCAGGGACTTAGATAATTCAGACACAAAGAGAATTTAAAGTTCATAACCAAACTGAATTTCCCTGAAATATTTTTTTAAAAACTTTGCATCCTGAACTAGCCCCCAGTTTCAGTAAAGATCCTATGGTCTTAAATTAAGCAACAGAAAGAAGCAAATCTAATAAGTAGTGTCAATTTTAACAAGTAATTTCTTGTTCTTAGTTATAACAAAATGTTAAGAGGAACTTACAATATTGTAAATGACATCCAAAATAATCCTAAAACATTCTGTCACAAATCCAAAGGAATAGAGTGTCCCAAATGAATTTCAGGTCTCAAATGTGCTGATGTACTAATATCCTTAATATCCTTGAATATGCTGAAGTGCAAACAGTCTTGATGTATCACAATGCCATTGTCCAAAACTCCTTTGAATTAATTCATAATAATCCCGAGCTGTTGCTACAACTAACAAAACCTGAGAACTGATTGAGGTTCAAAAGTAATCTCCAAAAAGGTATCGATTATTAGAAAATTCCAGATCAAGATCACATGACCGTTTATAGCCAATAACTTAGTAGACAACTCGGTCAATTCACAAGAATTGGAATTAATTGTCATATATCCTCCAAACATAACTTGCGTTACCTTTGAGATAGTGCTATTTTCTGGAGTCCAGATCCTTTCAAATGTATTTATCTTTCTCGTTTTGGATCAACGAGTCTGATCTTGTGTTGTACCCTGCTCTTTGATTAATATATAACAGAGTTTTCCCACTCTTTGAACTAGATGTCTGAGTTAGAAGTTGACCAACTGATTTTCACAACGTCATATTTACTAGAACAGAACCGGAGTGTCAACATTCTATTTTTCCATAATTAGGCTCCGTAGTCTGAATTGGTGACCATAGTAGCTCTTTAGGTTAGAAAAATAGAATGCTGAGTGACGTCGCTATCTATGGATTTAGTTATCATAGATTTTCCTACTGTTATAAACTTTAATATAATGGTGAACCCAGCAACTTGATGGAGTCAGTGTTCTTCCACACACACACACACACACACACACACACACCGACGCAACTTTACTACAGTTAACAATCTTTAACCCGAGAACTTTGAAAATCCCCGTAGATGGACATGCACAATTGATACTACAGTTACTAACAGCAAGAAGGGAATGGATACAGAAAACTTGCTAATTGTTTTGGAGAGGTCAGGAACTTCTGCTATCAATGGTTAAAAAAAAAAAAAAACCTTCAAATTTCAGCAAAATAAAAATCGGACCACTCGAAATGATTTACGTATAAAAAGTGTATTTTTAATGGGAAATATTTTTTCCAGTATTCTTTAAACTTGTATTCTCATAGAGTTATCAGTCAGGAATTCTTAACTAAATATCTTGAAATCTATGTTTATTTTTTCTTTCTGTACACATGTTGACAATAATTTTACGTTGGTGTATTTTCAGAATTGTATACCAGTTAGACCAATACATAAAATGGAAGAATATCTGGCCTATCTTTTGTTCGAATGAATAAAATTATATAGTTTGTCACTTACTCATAAGCTCTGTGTATGTCCATGGGTGAGGCTCCTCCATCGATGACAACGTAGAGGGTTGTGGCCTCGAAGATATCGGTGCCGTTAGAGGGGAGACACGTAATGAAGTGTAGCAGTAACCAGTCGGAGGTGTCTTACCGGCATACGTGACTTGAAAAGTGTGGCTCATCACAGGAGGGTATGAAGTATATTTGTTGTACACGTAATACCAACGTCCGTCAGAAGCTGCTGATTTAATCTCTGCCATCCAGTGCTGGTAGATAGTACAATTTCTGATTAATATCTACTTGATTGTGTAACATTTGTATGCTTATTAACGTGTTTGGTTTTGCGCGTGCGTGCTCGTGAATGTACGCTCGTGTGAATGAGACTGACAATACTTGTTGATATGTTTTATATAGGTTTTCGTAAATTCTACTTTGTTGCGTAAATGACAACACCAATTTTTATTGAATTTTGTCCACATAACAGTATATAGTCGTGAGCGAAATTGAGTACCTGTGCAAAATTACTCCGTCAAATCTTTTAACAAAACACGGTCCATTTAACGATTGCTCAGGCGATCCATGCAGAAAATATACTACTGAAAATATTTTAAATTGGAATCTTCATACTTGCAATGCATATACTCATAAAATGTCACGAAGAGTACACCCGTAATAAGTATAGCTCAGTTGGTAGAGTGTTAGATATACATGGCAGAAGTCTTGACTTTGAATCCCATGCAAGATAGAATTCTTCTCTTTCATTGACGTTTGAACCTCTTAGAAGCTAATTGAGTAATTTTACATTTTTTCTTATGGAAAATCATTTCACATTTTTGTATACTGTTTATTTTATAGTTTCAAAAATATACAAAATGTTTGTTTTCCATATGGTCAATATCTTTTGCATCATAATAGATCGACAGGTGATCCCCTCGCAGGTAACAGATTTACATATAGCTAAGACATACGTCGATTTATGTAAGCATTCAATCAAACAAAACCTTATCGAGGACATTTAGCGACGCACAGCATATTCTTTCCATAAAATGTAATTATAGCAAAACGTTCATGGAATTAAAAAAAATATCACCCATATAATATGCCATATATACACTTAAGAAACACATTTCATTATCGGGACTATATTTAATTCTTGTTATCATCTTTGTGGCCTGCTCCTATACATCAGATCTCCCAAATTCCATTCAGCAGCCTCCTCCTATGTCTAAATATGTTATGAATCAAAAGTTGTAATAACACTTTACATTCATTTCAAATTAAACAATTTTAACTGATTGGTTAAGCAACACTCCACCCAGCCATCTCTCCCAATTGTAATACCGTTAGCTTTTCAGTTTTAAGAATAAATGTTCTGTACCTGGTATTGAATTGTAGGCTTGTTGAAGGTGATGTTGATATTCAGGGAATTCGGAGGTATCTCAGACTGAAGATCACAATCGCACCTGCCATTCATTCGATAATGTACGCCATCCCCGGCCGGCCAGCTATCAACAAAAATCACTGGGACTCCGTGCGTGGCTAATGAAAATATCCACATATTGACAATTATTTGATAACTATAAATCTATCTATATAAGATATATGATATACTCAGAACTAAAAGCTGTGAGTTGGAACACCGACCTTTACATTTAAAATATGTGCAAGCATGAAGGCATAATCTAACAAAAAATGTTAAGATACACATATGTTTGGCCATGACTTATGTTAAATTAAATAGAAAACAAAATCCTAAAAACTTAAGTAGCTATAATTATACTCAAATTTGCATGTCAAATATGTCTGTAAAGCGAAGTATCGTTCCACTTTGTTATGACTCTATGGTCTTAAACTAAGTAACATAAAAGAATGAAAACCAACACAATTTATAAAATTCAACAAATAATTTATTTTTCTAGCACACGAAGCGAAAATTTAAAAAGAACTTACAATTTTATGAATTAAATCCCAAATAGTCCTAAAAGTTCCATCACAAGTCCATATGTATAGAATTGCAAATAATTTCCAATAGTGTTCCAAACAAATACCAATATTGAATATGCTTTGTGCTGTAGTCTCGAATCTGCTAATGTGCAAATTGCCTAGAATGTGGCAATGTCTTAAAAGTCTTGATGTAACAGAATAATATAATCTAAAAGTTCCTTTAATGAATTGACAATAATTCCAATATAATGATTGGGTTTAAAAAGTATTAATGAGCACTTTATAATTCAAGAGTATAGTTGCAATACAAAACCCACCAAACACTGAAGACCAGAATAAGATTGATTCCGCTACAGATGCTAAGGTAGGATTTAGTAATTGTTTAAGTAAACAACATTGAAACAAAAAGCTAAGAGGCAATAACAGAGCCAGGATGTAGGTCAGTCTCCTTTCTAAAACATTCAAATTTGTAAAGAAGTTTAGGAATTTCCAAGTGGAGAGCTAATATTCTATAGTCAGATGCATATTTACCTGCATTAATAGTGATCTGAATATTTAATCTCTAATCATAAAGAAATATTATCTGTGTCCTATGTGTTACGTATATGTAATTAAATTACTTGTGTGTCAGTTTTAAATTTCTCTTATTTTATTTTTGTTTCATTACATTTTATTGCAATGATAATTTTTTTTTTACTGGATTTGACATTTTTCTCAGTAAATTCAGTTCGGTTCTTTTAGCCTGATTAGATACAATTAGAACTGTTTAGTGATAGGACTTACATTTTTAAATTCTAGGATTAATTTTTGGATTAGATTCACAAAGTCCTTTTTCATATTTTTACCTTGTTTTCTAGGGAAATAAATTACTTTGTTAAATTTACAAAGCTTGTTGGCTTCACTCTTTTTCTTTGTTACTTTGTACGAGCCTAGTCACGTAACATATGTTGTTTACAAAATAAATGTCACTAGAGAGGTAGACCATTAACTTGATTTTGGACCAAGGTCAATTACGAAACACATCATATAAAAAGCTATATATATTTGGAACTTGATTTTATACAATCTTTGTAATTTTTATTTATGGCTGTAAATTATGCAGATTATTTTTAGTTAGATTTTGCCTACGTGCCTAGTTTCTGTTTTAGGAATATTAAGAGCGTAAAACTACATAGGATCTATAAACTAATGCTTTCATACGTCATGCTTACGTACGTCTTGACAGTTACTAACAATAGAATTATTAGTAAACATGATTACCAGATCCGGCCTCTTATCCCATTGGACAGATAGATTAGGACGGTTCTAGCAGAATTACATTAATTCTTACTGGATGAGTTAGGTCACATGAATAGGTATTTTGAACCATTAAAATGAGTAGCACGATCTGTCACGTGGGGCATGTTGTGAAATAGAATGTTTACATAAGGAGAGAACTAGCAGCAGGGAGGGTGAACAGATCATTTTGCTGGAGACCTTATTTATGAAAAAAAAACCTCCCTACGAAAATGAAATCTCAAGGTCAATAATGTTAAACCAAAACCTCTATCAGGCCATGAGATTTCTCTAATTGGGTTAGCTTATTTTGTTACATCATCACTGACGCGCGTTTTTATTTTATGGTGTGTTTCGTTTACGTGCTGGTCATTCAACGCTGGTCGTTCACCCTCCCTGCTGCTATAATTAAATCATTGTTATATCAAATAATGGAATCTCATACATCTAAACTAGCTCGTGAGCGACTAGAGGCAATTAAAAAATATCTACCCGTCTGTAATTCTGTCAAGCAACAGCTACAAGCGCGTCAGGAGTCTCAGGTGGAATTTGCAGAAGGTGCAGATCAATTACTTAAACCTGTTACAGAGACTACTAAAGGTCTTCTGCCCGCGTTGGAGCAAACCGCTAAAGCAACTGGAAAAATAGCAGAGCGAACTAAGAAAACAAAAAAGATTCTACGAGAACTTCCAGGCGAAATAGCTGCTGCTCAACCAATGCAAGAAATACTTGAAGGCATTGAACAAGTTCGTGATGAAATAGGTGATATAAAGGATCGTACACCAGAACCAGAAGAACAAGAACCAAAACAAGCAAGAGAGAGAATTGATATGAATGACAAATTTACCAAAGATGCTATTACTGGTATTAGGAACGCTAAGAACATAAAACAATTAGCTGTGGATGCCGTGAGAAGTTTTGATGATAAAAAAAAATTCTGAAGCCCGAGTATCATGGTCATTCTATAGGCTATGAAGATTGGTACAAATTGATATTTCGCATATATTACAGAGTTAATCAGGCCCGAAATGATGATCCAAGATATATTGAATTTAGAAATGAGATATATAACTATTTTACACAACAACAATTATCACTACCACAACAACAATCACAACGACTATTACCACCACTACCACAACAATTATCATCACCATTACCACAACGATTACAACAATTACAACGACTACAACAAGAGCGACAACAACAAAAACAACAACAAGAACAACAATTCAAAGAAATAATGAAACGATTGCAATCACCACGACAACCAGTCAAAACAACAAGTGAGGAAGAATATCAAGATCCCCCCGGTGCAACTGGAAGTGGCCTTACTACTCAAGGAAGTGGCCTTAGTACTTGTCCTAATAACGTCCTTGCCGATGTTGAAAGACTAGAAATTCTCATTGGAGGAAAACGAGCTGGTAATAATTCCCCAGAAATCATTAATGAAGCAGCTGATATTTGTAAACGATTATTTACAGGCGGTATCATGGATATTAATGTATATCGGTCCCTCATTAATGAAATCGCCGATGATTATTACAGTGATTGAGTATGTAATTAGATGCAATGACTATAATAAGATGATCATACATAATACTCATCGTGGACCATCCATGGTCAGGGTAATAAATTTACGATTACCAGTATACAAAACGATCTACGGAGATGGACTAGGTGATGTTGTTCAAGGTCTATTTGGAAGGATAGCCCCAAAATCAATACCGCTTGCAAAGCAACTAGGAATGAAAGCTATTGACGTTGTTCGTGAAAAAGGTTCCCATGATCGACATATGTCAATGGAGGCGATTTTGATGCCATTCATCTAAGATAATTGGGGGTCCGGAGAAATCCTCGAAATACAACAGAAAAATTATACACTCTCCCACCATGTCTACACGTGGTGGGTGTACGTTTGCACTCCCCGGGGTTGATTATGAGGGGAGAGTGTCCAAAATCTGTTGGACGTAGATAAGGCCCCCGTTTATGTGTTGTGCCGTCCCTGTAAATACGTTACTGTAAATATATGTAAATATGTAAATATATGTAAATACGTTACTGTAAATATATGTAAATACGTTACTGTAAATACGCTACTGTAAATAAAATTGCTGTAAATACGCTACTGTAATTAAGATTCTATGTTTTGTGCCGTCATAATCATATGTATATAATCATAATCATATGTATATAATCATATAATCATAATCATATGTATATAATCATAATCATATGTACATAATCATAATCATATCTATATAATCATACTATATGTTGTGGCGTCATAATCAAATGTATATAATCATAATCAGATCTATATAATCATAATCATATGTATATAATCATAATCATAATCATATGTATATAATCATAATCATATGTATATAATCATAATCATATGTATATAATCATATGTATATAATCATAATCATATGTATATAATCATCTTCAAAAAACAGTCCTCTCTGGGGACTATTATTTTTATTTTAAACAAATATTTATTATATAATGAACTACGAAAACGTTAATAATATTATCTCTGCTATTAAAAAATTACAACGTGACGGAATAAAGATATCTGATAATCTTGATCCTCAGAAAATTATATGTGAATTTGAATCATTACAACAACGAAAATTCGAAAATAAATATACATTACCATCCGATTATAGATTCATGAAATTAATTTATCAATCTATGTTAGAATCCTTGGCAATGGTAAATGACACACAGGTAAAGCTATTTGCACCTCTTGCACGTTCAATCGAAAAGATTAGATCCGAATTGTCTCACGAGTACGAAAGAAAAAAGATTGTGAATAACCGTGTAATGCAGTTGAGAAAGATTATGTCATTTGATTCTGTCAAAAGTGACACTGAGAGCAGCGACAGTGAAGGTGGACCTTTGACTGTGGTGATTGCTAAACAAAATCCTTGGGAAAATTGACAGAGTCGAACTATATTTTAAAAAAATATCTATTTATTTTGAATCAGATAATAATAATCAGATTTATTTATTATTGTAATATTTTTATTTTTTCTGTTTTTTTTATTTTAAGTATCATTGACTCACCTACAAGAGGACAGAGTTATTTGACATATTCAAATATAATCCATTGATTATATTTTATTGAAAATGCAGATTTGTATGTTTCATTTGCGACAAGTTTTACCGATTGTGGATGTATGCCAAAATATTTGGCAGCCGCATTCATAGAATTAAAAATTCTCTCTTCACTAATCTCTGCATTTACGGCTTTAATAACTCTCTTTCCAAATATTTTACACTTTCCTGTATTTCCACGTGCAGAATTCTTACTCTGCGTAATAGCTTGTAGATTACCTAAATAATTATTTTTTGGATTTCCATCAATATGATCAGTTACAAGTCCATCTTTAATGACCCCATGAAAACATTCGTAGATGAATCTATGTGAGAAATAATTTTTATTTCCACTGGTATTAAATCTAAAATAACCAAATTTATCAACACTACCGACTGGGTTTTTCAATCGACAATTTCTGATCACACCATCACGAGATGCTTCATAATTTTTAATAATTGGATGCGTTACAAACTCATTTTGCTCCATTTGTATACTAATATTATTTGTTTAAATCATTATTTTGAAAATCTAGCGAGATATTCTTCTGCGGTTTTTATAGGAGATTCGACATTTTTTTTATCGTAATATCGTTTTAGTTCTCTATACTTTTTACCACCACATTGCACACACAGCTGAGTTTTTCCTCTAACTCCAACACCACACTGCACACACGGTTTTGGTCCTAGACTCCCATGTCTAACGCACTGCATGTGATAACCGCAGAATTCGTTTACGCAAGTTTTGTTACAAGGAGAAGTATATCCGATTTTGAGCCAATGGCATTGATTCTTTGTTTGAATCAAATATATATAATTAAAATTCAATTTAAATATACATTTGTCTTAATCATAATAATGGAGGAATTGTCCACAATTGAACCTTCTGCCGTCTCAGCGGGAGCTAGATTTGATCTTGACAGACTGCCGAAATATAAGTTTAGTTTTTCGATGCAAGATCTGGCTTTAGTGAATAAGGATATAACTAAACGTATCCGTGAAGCCAAAAAGGAATTTCGCGACGATGGTGTGGCTCATGTGTGGTCGACATTCAGAATTGGAAATACTGTCGATGTAATGAATGACAAACGAGGAAGAGAGATTATTGACTACCTTGATGTTCAAAGATATTTTATTTTAATAAAATTTATTGTAAAGACAGACGACACTTGGATTATTCGTGACAAACGTGATCCTGTCTGCATGCAGTCAGGAAATAAAATTGTTTTACTAAACAAAAATTCCAAACCCGGAATACTGACTGGTACTGACAAACCGTATTATGAACGAGTATACCCTGTGACTGCGGTTGTCTATGCAATATATCCGTTAAATAATAAACCTAACGTTAATGATCTCAAACCTATGAGACTGTCATCCTTGACTTCGTCAAGAATAAATTGTGTAGCTGAACGAGTTACAGAACACTTCAAAAACGCGATACGAGCAAACGGTTTAACAGATTTACGACGTAAAAAAATAAATACATGGGCAGAAGCAGTTAAAGATACCGGAGCGTCTATCAGCGACGTTGCTGAGCTGGGAAAGAAATTAAAATTCTCAATAACAGTGAAGACGTTAACCGGAGAGATTTTGTATAAATCGAAATATGAATCAAATGGAGCTTCGATAGATATTATTGATCATAACGCACATGCATGGACTGTGGCAGTAACAATATTTCCACGAGACAGAACGGTTAAATTTTATAATGGTCATATATTTGATTTTATCAAAAATATCAGTAAAAGTGACCCTGTATCTGTTTGGCTGTTTCAAAGTTCGGAATATGATTATCATGATCAGTTTGCACGGTCTAATGATGATATTTATCGTACAGAATCTCTCCACGAAGAAATGAAAAATCTTGCTATAAAATATACCCCTGATGATATTAAGGTTGGACAATTACTGAATAACTGTTTTACCGTTCCATCAGTTGCTGCTTACGCTGCTCAGGAGAAAAATTCATGGAAACCGACACGATTGGAATTTCTTGAAGATGTCCAACACAGTTGTGTGGAATACGGACACGGTGGATTATGGAATACTAAATACGATTATAGAGAAGTTATCTCAGTTGATATGGTAGCATGTTATCCTGGAAGTTTTCTTGGATACGGAAAGTGTTCTGGATACTTTAAGAGATTTGGACATCCATCACACGAGATGACCAGAGTTGCGATAAACGGACCCTTACCAGATTTTGACTTAACCGGATTCGCCTGTATAGAGTCGTTCGAGTTTTACGGGGATATCCATCCGATTGTTTATGCGTGGTTTGGAAGACATTTTTCAGAAAAATGTTGGGCTCCAATAGTACTATTACATTATATGCTTGATGCTGGAATTTTAATATCGTTAAAAGTGAGTAAAGCAATTATATCATACCGCGTGTAGAAACAAGTTTGGTTGCCAGAACCGGATATATTTAATATTAATGATGCTAAGAGAGATTTTCCTAATCTTAACGAAGATGATATTGTTAAAATTACTAATAATATACGTAAATGCAGGAAAAAAACCGATGAGAAACTTACAAAAGATCTCGGCAGAAAAATAATCGGTACATTTACGCAAGGAGGATCATATGATCATAAACGACATTGTACAAGATTAATTATGGACGATGCTGAACTCGATTTTGTAATTGCTGATACAACGGAGAAAAACACATTTATAAGTCGAAGTAATGCTTATTTATCAGACGGAACAAAATTAGATACGATTGTGAGCTATACTGATGGCGAGTCACCGCAGTTTACTCATTTAAGATCTTCGATGCTCGCGTACGTTTCGATAAATCTATTATCAATGATAAACATATTTCCTCTGATTGCAGCCAGAGTCGCGACAGATTCATTTTATATAAATAAAAAATATGCGGATTTGTTAAAACAATTGCATATTAACAATCATGCATCATGGGGCGAATGGAGAATAAAACATGAAGATATACTTAGTTATTCTGAATCTGCCGACGCTGAAATTAAAGAAATATATTACAAGAATAATCAAATATCAGAATTGTCATCGACAACGTCATTGTTGCCATCTGTATATGATCCTGTGTCTAGACATAAAACCTTTTATCTTAATGGGTGTGGTGGTTCAGGTAAAACAACACGCGCGATTAAATTATTTAATAATTGTTCAGATATGATTGTTTTGCCACCGACACATAAACTCGCCAGAGAAATAAAAGAACCAGGAGTAAAATCTCAAACTTATCATAGTTTCTTCAGATGGTGCGGAGACACATGGACTCCATGGGTGAGAAATACATTCTTAAAATTATTATATGGGACGAGATATGCACGGTGTCGCTAGAGGTATTAAAAATATTTCTTGATTGGCTGTTATTGAAGAATACTGCTGTGATAATGTGTGGCGATCATGGTCAACCGCCACCTTTTATTGGATCGTCTCCACATGAGTGGCTGAAAATATTTGTAGATTATTACGAAGAAATAAATGATGACCATAGAGCTATTGATAAATCACTGAAAGAGTTTAAAAAGTTAATAAGACTACAGCCAGATAAAATACAGTGTGAGATAATACGTAAAGTAATTCCAGAAACTCCTATGAATGATTTTTGGAATTTATGGAGACCAAATGATTTGATAGTTGCAAGTAGAAAAATAGTTCGCGATACACTTCAACAACAATTATTTACGTTGCACAAAGAAAAATTTTCAAATCTACCTGTACCATTATGTTATCGCCCAGCAGATACTCGACGACAGAATGTTGATGTTGAGATTCCTGGTGGTGGAATACAAAATCTTGTGCTAAATGATATTGTTTAAGTTGTTACTGATGTTGTTGAGAGCGCGTTCAGCATGGATAAATCGCCGTGGACGTTAGGATACGCTATAACGATTCACTCGTCACGGGGATTAACTATTACTGATACAAATATTTGGATTGTCGATGATCGTATTGAGTGGTCAAATTTAGTTTATCTTGCAGTGTCTCGAGTCAGAAGAATATCTCAACTACACAGGGTTATCATGGATTGCGTAATAACCGAAGAAATCACTAACAACTTTGTCGACATCAAGAAAAAATTAGCGAGCTATAAGCAATGTGACAAAAAAAATAATCGCGACTTTGATATGGATGCTGAATTTATTATAACACTAAAACAACGACAGAATAATCATTGTACAAGTTGTAACTGTAATATGTTGTGGCAGTATTCAAATAATAATCCAAGACAATTTACCGTTGATAGAATTAATAGTAGTCTTGGTCACACACGCGAAAATGTGATGCTGGCCTGTCTTGAATGTAATCGACGTAGAGGTGCAAGTTTACAAAAGTGAAGGTGGTGGTAATTGTGTGTCTTTAGGAATTATTTGTAATTGTTCGCGTACAAATCCACGCTGAGAAGCAGTTGAATCTAATCTGTAGATTGCAGGTCTACCTGTGGACCTTACCACGCTGGAAATTTTATGTGTGGTCACACTCCAGATAGGATCAGTTGCTCTTTTTTTACCCCCTTCAAGTTCACCAGGTTCATATAAATATCTTACGGTCACATTACCTAGTACTGGTTGAGAGGAAGATTCATGTCGGCGTATTGGTATATATTTCTTTGTGATCGCATTAGAAGGTTTCATAGAAGTTGCACGAGTAATTTCATTATTTAACGCAGCTATCACACTTGGTAACCATGCAACCCATTCACGAGATCTCTCCATGGACTTAAAGTCTGTGGATATTTCCTTTGCATATTGATATCTTAATAACCGCTCAGCAAGTGTTCGATTAAATCGTTCAACGATTGCCTGATCACGATGAATTTCAGTGTGTCCTCGTCTGATTTTAACGTTATGTTTTTTCATCAACGATGATACTGCACCAAGAAATTCTTTGCCAGGATCAACCTGTAACAACTGTGGCCATCGTAGACCACCTTGTGGTCCGGGTCCTTGTTGATAAATTTGTTCAAACGCAGATGCAACTTCAGTTGCTGTCTTTGTTGACAGTGGTTCTGCTTCTTTATATCTACTTGCAACGTAACGACAGTTAACGCGTATTTGTATGTGCGCGATTGACGTCTATCAATTTTAATGGTATCATGTGGTAAAAACAAAATATCTGCTTGATGAACTTCATTGGGAGTACTGACATCAAAATGTGCATACTGAATTGTTTTAGGTGGTGGTAGATAAATTTGCCATATTGCCTGTCGTGCTAACCACGCTGCAGCAACAGCACGTGAGACTTTTGCTACTTCAGCAAGTTTACTAATTGCTGCTTTGCCTCTCCAATATCCTCTTGGGCTATAATAAACAGATTCCATTATAATGGTTATCTATGATTAATTACCAGCTCCTAGCACTAGTTTACCTTTCATAGCAGATTTTACTAGGAAGCTAGCAAGTTTTTCTCTGAGAGATTTATTTTTTATGGAATTTAATGCGTGAATCAGCTTTACATCTGCAATATGTCGTTGTTGCAAATTTGGATTTTTATACGCGACATCATGA
>JAECUM010038317.1:0-13200 GCA_016617855.1 Megalonaias nervosa
TATATGGACTACCAGATTTATTATTATTATTATTATTATTATTATTTTTATTATTAACTGTTTGATCTTTTGTCTCTTTCCAATATTGCAAAATTGCCACTTGTTTAACAGTTTTCAATTGCAGTACTCCACGTTCCAACAAAACGCTTGTATTACCAAGTTGCAAGATTTTATGTGCCAATACTTACTACGCTTTGTTGGTATTTTAATTTTTCAAAAAACAATTTAGGCATACTCAGAAACATCCTTATTGTATGACTTTGTGAGATTTATCAGATACGAATAATGAATATTTGATGGCCCTTCAAAGATAAGATGGATGTTCAGCATAGATGTGATCGTCAATAACAGCTATGAAACTGTTTATGTGCGAATGTTAGATATACTTCTTTTGCGTTAATATTTAACAAAGTGCACAAATGTATTTTGCACTTTGCCGTCATAAACCAGTGTAAAGAGCATATTGAGTGTACGCTAGCATTAGAGTAAACATGTATTACATGTAATTCATCTTGAAGTCATTTCATTATTGACTTATTCAATTACAATAACATTACGGTACTATAGAGAATACTAGATAAATTAACATTAGCATAGCAGTCTTTTTTTTATTGCATTTTCTATCTGCCATGATTTATTATAAGCCACTACTTCTAGTTATAGACGGGAATATAAAAAAGTACATGAAGTAAAATAATAAGCTAACAACATCATTCTATCTCCGTGTATTTCAGATATATAGCCATTATCCATCCAATAAAGGCACACATTTTCTGCAACAAACGCCGCCTGGTGGTTGTCCTGGGATGCATCTGGCCGGTGTCGTGGGTGGCCGGATTACCCACGCTTTTGTTTAACCAGGTCCGTCAGGGTCATCCCATTCTCACCCTCAGGTACTGCATGATCATCTTTCCAGGAAAGCATGACCTATATTTTCTTGTATTCAAATATATGGAGACGATATTGTTCTACTTTATACCGCTTGTTCTACAGATGTTTCTGTATTCCTTTATCACCAAACATCTGTTCATCGGCACAGATCGCCTCTACAGGCGAGTTCTGGTACGTGATGTTAATGGGTCTTCGATGGAACGATTTTCTGAAGCCCTGCAGGCAAGGAAAGGGGTAGTCAAAATGTTAATTCTGAGCGTGCTGGTTTATTTTATCAGTTATTCTCCACATCAAATATTGTTGTTATGGAACACGTTCGCCCCAAGAACATTCCATGAAAACTGGGCATATTTAGCGTTCACAATGATTGTTGCCTACATAAATTCTGCGGCTAACCCCATTCTGTACAGTATATTCAGTCATAACTTTCGGCAGTGCTACAAGAATTTTGTTTGTGTTTACTGCATTCACAAGCAGAAGAGAAATTTTCGGAAACACTCTAACGGAACCGCAAATTCACCTAGACTTTGGCGCCATATTAGCCTGGCCACGGCATCAACAAATTTCTGATTAAAACAGCAGCAGCGATAAAACAAAAATAGACTACCAAACACGTATCTTCACTGAAAGACTACTTGAACAGAACTCTGAGCAGATCGTCACATTGTAACTGTATATAAATATAATTATCTGTAGTTTCCACAGATTGTAATTAGAACACACGCCACTGTGTACAGTAGAATTACCCAAATTGTGATACATATTGCAATTATAGTACGTGCCACCCGGCTGTCTCGTCAGTTTATATTTGTAGCACGCATGCGTGTTGTAGAAAGGATTATTTTCATTGTCATACCTACTCTACGTCTGTAAACAACTGCGAAGTTGAGCTTAGATAACAATAAACACCACACAGAAACAAGTATGACCTTCATGAAACTGTAATACTGATGGTTATTGAAATTCGAGGAATCAACAGCTTTGTCGGAAACAATTATTATAAGACAGGTTACATGATTAAAGTTTGATAATTGGTAAAAGAAAATTACATTTTGTCCAGTTGTGTATACATTTTTCATTGAATAAAGCTTATATATTTCAAGATAAACTGAGAATTTTACTTGGAGTATTGTTCATACAGATCTGAAGCATTGCTTTTAAAAAACTTTGGTGTTTGATTCCGTCTCTTACACTATGCCCACAACTTACTCCACCTGTCCTGTGTGCTGGACCCACCCACCCCCATCACACACACAGACACGCTCGCGCGCGTCAGAAAAGAAAACAAACAAAATAAAGAGAGTGTGTGTATGTGTGTGTCTGTGTGTGTGTGTGTGTGTGTGTGTGTTTGTTTGTTTGCCTGCACCATGTTGGTAGTGTGAGAGAGATTTGGTCCTGGCCATATATTTTCATTAAAAATCCTATTATAAAGACATCGGTGAATGGTGTTAAATTTATAGCAATACTATTATGGTACCGTGTTTCTATTATTTTCGAAGCATTAACTATTATGGTACCGTGTTCCTATTATTTTTGAAGCATTAATGCTAGTATAAAAAAGTATAAAAACGTAAGGAGGTTTTCTAAAAAGAATATAAGAAATGAAGAAAAGTTTAAATTTTCCGTGAAATATTTAATATGACAATGTGGACCAATCTTAAATTAATATTAAACAAAGCACCTCATAACCCCATGGCTACTTGTGTTCTGATTTGTTCGATCAAGGAGGAGTTTTCAACGTGGATGAACAGAGAAAGATCAATGTAAACTTCAGCATCAAAAAGCATTAAATGCAGTCTACGAGAAGAAAAACGAGATTTTCAGCACGTGATTGTCTTAAGGGCGAACAACTTTAAAATTTCCTGTTTATATTTTGATGGCAGCAGTACATCATTATTTGGTAAATAGTGTCAGAAACGATAAAGGCATCTTATTAAACTTCTGTACAATCAACTGTAAAATAATTTCCGATCAATCAGAATCCCAATTTTATTATACATCCTCTTCTTTCCAATACTCGACGTCTGTTTTCTGTCCAGCAGTCAGCGCTAATTGCAGTGAGATCGGGCATGAAACACAAACACTTGTTAAATAGGGAGTATTACATGTACACCCCCTTCCGTCTTGCAGACATAAGACATACATGTGATATGTTATATATCCCAGAACTCCAGACAGAATAAACGATTTAACTAAGCAGTAATATTACATAGGCCCTTTATTTCCCACATATAGTTTTCTTATGATTGGCATATCCTGCGTAAAGAAAATATTTTTTGAAGAAGAGAAGACATGCCAAATGTTCATAAGTCTCTTTGGAAAGATGACTCAATGAAGTATTGATGCCTGCAAATATTGCTGATTAAACAATCGTAATTCTCTAACCGATTGTTAAATCGCAAACGTTCTTTCTTGGTAGTTATAAAATGACTATTATTTCCCTACACACGAATCCACCACCCTCTTCAGTATGTATGTATGTATGTATGTATGTATGCATGCAGGCATGCATGCAGGCATGTATTAGATAGGTAGGTACCGATCAGTCTTGTATTCCGTTTGTTTTCAATTGACATGCCATCAGAACTGTCGACTAAAAGAACACATAAATAACCACAGATAAACTAATCTGAGAAGCTGTTGGAAACAATGAACAACGTAAACGTAGAAAAGCTAACTTTATTTTATTCAAATGACCCTTATATCTGTCCGTGAATGCTCCAAATAATAAAATATTTATGGCGAAGTATAAATTCGAATGAAAATAATATTATATAATGAATCAACGTGTACCATTCGTAGATATAATCAATGTAAAGGTTATTTAAGACGGACAAAATCAATTCATCAAGAAACATGTAAACAATTCAGCCAAGACTGACCATGCTTGTCTCCAATCCTTAATTTAGTTCACTGAAAAGCATGTACATTTATTAAAAAAAATATATGGTATCGTATCCGTATGGCGTCGTATCCGTAATATAGCTAGAGCTTCATATAATCTGTCTTCCTTTTGCCACTGATGTAACGACCGGACACTGGGTATCTTTATTGCTTGCCCATTAACTGTGCAGCGAAATATGTTCGAAATTTACAGAAATAATCTATAATGTTTTACAATACACCAACAGTAGTAAGGACAAACTGTACACATATTTGCTAGTTCACGGTAAAACGTTGAAGTGTGCTATTGGACTGTATGTTTCAGATTTCTTCGAACACTTTATGTCCCTCAAATTCTAGTATGATAGAAAACCATGCAGTCTGATCGAACACAATGCTGTCAGATAGACAACCATGCAGTCAAATAGAAAACAATGCTCTCTGATAGAAAACCATGCAGTCTGATAGTAAATTAACCAGTCTGATAGAACAAAGTGCTGTCAGATAGAAAACCATGCAGTCTGATAGAAAACAATGCTGTCTGATAGAAAATCGTGTAGTCTGATAGAAAACCATCCAGTCTGAAGTCTGATAGAAAACCATGCTGAAGATTATTATTGCAAATAACAATTTAATCTAGTCTATGGCAGATAATCCATAAATGATAAAAGTTAGGTTATTTCCATAAATTTGAAATGTATCCATTAGAATATGTAAAGAAGACAAGAAAAGAAAGAAAGAAAAATTCTTAAAAATGAATTTTAACTGTGTTGTTTGAAATTCCTGCTTCTGGTTTGTAAGAAAGTAATATCATAACATGAATAAAATCAAGACAAACATCATCATAGGGTTAAGGTAATCGAACACTTCTCTTAATATAAAAGAGGAAGGAAGAACAAAAACCCAGCCTATTCCGACAGGTCTCAGTGACGTCGCATTTCATTGAACAAGCCCAGGATCGTAGAGAGCCATCACAGGCCCTGGGGTAAGAAAAACAAAATATTTCTTTTATAAAATTAAAAAGTGTTGTTCGGCCCGGGCCCCGGGGATATATCCCCGGTTGCCCCCCCGCCCTGAACACGCCATAACAATTATCAATGTTGGCAAACATCCGTTCCTTCTCATTGCTATGTAAATAAGGTACCAATTATCAATTAATGTCACAACAATTGATAATATCCACAAATGACCATTAATTTTCCATTTTAATATTAACACCGATTCATGCTGGAAAACGGTTATAAAAAAAAACAATTTGGTTGATCCCGAGATGGAAATTTGTCGCAATATTCCTTGATCTCCGTCAGCATGAATGCGATAAGAGTTGTCTTTTCTTAGTCGTGGTAACTATTTACCTTTGTTCAGCTAATGGACAACATATCCTTCATACTTCACTTCATACCTGTTTAATATCCGTAAGTGTTACAATAGGACTGACCTACATGTCCTCATAACCTAACAATAACTATTTCACTTAAAACGGTGTAAACTGTACATAGAAAACAAAATATATGGTTCACGAGAGAGAGAGAGAGAGAGAGAGAGAGAGAGAGGAAAATTTTTTAGTGGCAGGAGCGATAATGTACATTAGTAGGAGAAAGAATTTGTTAATGGCAGGAGCGACAATGTACATTAGTAGGAGAAAGAATTTGTTAATGGCAGGAGCGATAATGTACATTAGTGTGACAGTTGTTACGAATATGTAATTAAATTGCTCGTGTGTTAGTTATAAAATTCTTTTTTATTTTATTTTTGTTTCATTACATTTTGTTGTAATGATAGTTTTCATTGGATTTGAATCTCTTTTTCGGAAAATTCACTTGACACGAGTAGAGTGTACTGTTACTTCAGTACTATTTTTGGTTCATAGATCTTGTAAACATAGAGTAAAACCGATTGGCTATTACCAAGGTCATGATCTGCTTGCGTGATAGCTCTAATTTGTAAACAACGTTTTTTATTGAATCTTATAGTAAGATACGCTAAGTCTTTGAAGGCGTGCGTTCAAATTATCATTTTTTTTTTTTATTGCGCTGTTCAAGTTAGAAATCACATAGCCTGTCACGTGAGCCACCATGTGATCTAAATTCGAGGCTTAAAACAGCCATTTTCTATTAGATCTATTGAGTCGTATTCCTACATCTTGAGGGTACATGCCGGCTTGTTCTGAAGTTCATCTGTTTTTTGGGATTTAATAATTCGTATTCTCTAGAAAACAAAACAAGTGCTTTTCTTTATGAAAATTCTGGGACAAAGACGTATAGTAGAAATTTATTCTGGAATTCTAAACAGAACATCATAAATTGTGTTTCAACGAGGATTTGTTGGCATTTTGTACAACGACCTCATCTCACGTCATCGTCTTCCATATTGGAATTTCATCGAGATTCGAACCTGGATTCAATTAGAATTGTTTAGTGATAGGACTTATATTTTTCAATTTTAGGATTAAATTTTGGATTATATTCACAAACCGTAAGTCATATTTCCTATGTTTACATTGTTTCCTAGGGAAATAAATTATTTTGCTAAAATTTACAAAGCTTGTTGACTTCACTCTTTTCTTTTGTTACATTTGTACGAGCCTACACGTAACACAGTTCATGAGAGTTAGGAGGGCCATAAGTATTTACTGGAATGATTTTAAAAGGGAAAGGTAATAAAAAATGAAATTGTAAAACAATATAGTGTCCTATTTCTGAATAGTTAGACAAAATTACGATTTATTTTATAGAAGTTGGAATGATATGAAACAAAGGCGAATTTTCATTGACAGCCAAATCCGATTACTCGTTTATCAGACCAAATTTAGTACGACAGCTTACGTCTTTGAATCCGCTCTATAGAGTCACAAAATAAAACCATACGCCATGGCTCGACGCTGCCATGTGCGGGCATTACGGAACGACTGACACAAAGGGAAACCAGCCATGTAAAATAAAATATTTGAAAGAAGTGTTTCTCCATAAGTATATTTGTCTTAAAAGGGTTTAATGCTTGATAAAGCTGTTTCCAAAAGATCGTGTTTTAGTGGGTGTTTAAAAGTACAGAGAGAGAGAGAGAGAGAGAGAGAGAGAGAGAGAGAGAGAGAATTTTTTCCCTGTACCATGTTGGTAGTGTGGTAAAGGCACACAATATAATCTAGTGTCTCTCGTCCGTGTAACATCAATAAGATAGGTGTAGCTTCGTTTCGTGTATACAGAATAAAGAGCCAGAAGAGAGAGAGAGAGAGAGAGAGAGAGAGAGAGAGAGAGAGAGAGAGAGAGAGATTGCTCTCCAGAGGAGTATAATGGTAAAACTGTATTGCAGCACGAACTTAAGATTAAAAAAGCCATTTAGAAAATTAGTAACACTAATTGTATCATTATAAAATGGCACGGATTAGAAGATACAAACAACTGGCCAATCGCTTCAGAGAGGACTTTCAAGTCATGAATATTTTATAGTAGCAATATCTTACCCTGGCAAACCTACGCACATTCCGAATCAGCGGCATTGATAAGCGCTGGTGAAGCGTAGAATATTGACCCTCTGTACAAAATCTACACGACGGTCACATTTCTACGGATAATAATGATCGCGGTCACTTTATACAACTAAGGTGTCAGTATTCTACGGAAGAAAATAGATATTTTCTTCTAATGAACCATAATATCAATAATATAAAGATCTACGCCTTGGAGTAGAAAAATGTTAGCCCTATAGAGAACTGACCCCTATTGAAATGTCATCGATTTAACTAATTTAGCATTATCTCCTACCAGCGGCAACCACAGCTCAAGAACTGTGGGAATGACAGAGAAGCAATCAAGAGAAAAGCCAGCGGAACGCAGACCTACACTGCACATAAGGCAAAAGCGTGAAGAGCCGACTGACTCCATGCTAACAGTTGTTCATAACATAGAGGCTGAGGCTTCCCTTAGCGATATAAAGACAAAAAAATGAAAGGACAGAGAATCAGACGACCTGAGATAGTGGGGTGACGCTTTCATGGAATTAATTTAAGATATTCGTAAAGCCCTGAAGTACTGGGGACCAAGGGATAAAAGCAATTTTACGGCCCTTTCGCGAGGGTGGGGGACCTACCATCTGTTTTCACCCACTGGGTGGATAATTCGTATTGTCTCTTGGACAGCCTGGACTTTCTACCCAATCGTTGTTTGCTTGCCGCATTTCTGGGCCAATATATACAGGCTCTTGACAAACACCGACTGAATACCAACAAAGACCTTACATACGACGGGAAATTTGCTTGTTCCAACTAGTGACGAATGTGTCAAGCTGGTAATGTCATCGAGATTCACAACAATGTGTTCTGCCGGTTCGAGACAAAGCGACGCAAAATACAAGCCAAGACTACTATTGTGCTTCTCCTACACAATAATGATGTTGTAAGCAATAAAGTCAAGGCTTCTTGATCAGCTAGCTATACAGCAACTAGCCAGTCATGGTATAACCATGGAAGAAGTTATAAAAACTGACTCCATCCTTTCTCCTAAAAGCCATGACTTTCTAAGGGGAATAGTCAGAATGTATGCAGAGTAGCTGGAATGGGCTTTACAATTCTTTTAGAACTTGTGCCACACAAAACTGTGCCTCACAATTGAACCAAGGTATTTTGTCAGCTGTTCGTCTGGTAGCACTAAGGTCAGTAACTACGACAAAAATTAGGCAGTAAATCTCGTCTGCAGACTTGCCGGCAGACGCTATAGTAAGGTAAGACAAAGGCGAGAATTATCATTCAGCAAAGTTCGCTTGTGCAGAAAACTTGACCCAGATCTCCACCTAGTTGTTGACTATGTACAATCTGAGCTATCATATGGCCACTAACAGATTTCGTACTTCATTCTCACAACTTGTTAGCTCTCTGCGCTACACTGCAGTTGCAGTATATACGCATTGTGTCTTCACTACTTTGATGGAGCAGGAATCGTTGACAGGAGTCCCGATTTCAGTTTACAGAAACAGATATCTATTTATGGCAAGATGTGGGGCGCCGACGCATCGACGACAGCTCCAGCTTACCTGAACGCCTGCTATCTTGAGAGAAAACATACCTCGGGATGGTTGTATATCCACCTGTATCTATCCTCGGAAACTAGTAGAAAACTACGATGTATAGGGTGAGAATGAGTTTGCAAGACTGATCGAAGCAAATGTACCACAGAAGTGGTATATAAAAGCAACTGACGACTATCTGGCAGACCTGGTAGATGATGAAATATATGCACTCTAAAACGAACATTTCGGTAAATAAAATGCAAGCTAACACACCGCCACCAAAGGCAAGCCCTAACCTGGCTTTTGGACTTTATCCTGGAACTGGAAAAAGTACCGCTGCATTTAGCTGGGAAGAAACCTTAAGCGCATCACACGTACAAAACTGCTTATTGTCTGTCCCACTAACTCCTGTTGCAGCAGAGCAGCTACGGAACACGGACTGAACGTCATCACTACTCAGCCTGATTGGCCGCAGACGGGAAGGTGCTGAGAACGATGTCTTCATTGTCACAGCTAGAGTGGATCTTTGACTTCATCTTAAAGTACAAGAACTCACATAATTCTCAGAAACGGCTATCCGTCCTAAAATGAGCTTGTCTCACATACATTTCACATCAAGGTCGGCAAGTATTAAAACGATTAAAACGCGTCCCTGGCGCAAATTGCCTTTAAAACTCCAAGCTATACAATGACTCAGTAATGGACGCTATTTTACTGTTGACCTGCAGAAACAACACGCTATTTTACTGTTGACCTGCAGAAACAACAAAGTCTTTGAATTAGCCATGCTTCATAACCGAAATACTACACCATGGGTCAAGTTGCTGTAGCTCGAAGCTAGAGCTCTGTCCTCCACATAGAGCGTATCAACAACAGCGTGGATTGCGTAAACTCGTGGTCGCAGAACATTCAGCGGCGTGGATTGCAAACAAATGATTGTACCAAGTAAAAACAGAAAGTAAACCAAAACGAAAAAGAAAAATTCAAATGCCGAATACGCTGTACAGAAGGTCACTTTGACCCATATTACCACGCAACGGTATGGACCGAACTCTTTTGAGAAACAATACTTAAAATTAGTTCTCCGGCTGTGTCGCGCAGACCGTGCAATGCAGAGCCAAATCTGTGGCGACTACATTGGCTACCCATTTCCTTGTCAGGACCTGGTGGTTCCGCTCGGTAATTACGCACTGTCGCACTATGAATATAGCATTGTCGCAAGATGAATCCATACACATCGTTGGCCGTTTAACTGAAAAGCGCGTTAAAAGACATAAATTTGTTAACGATACGGCCCGCCGGCCGTATGACAGTGCTTGTCATTCTGATACAAAGCTACACGCCAGAAGGGCTCTAGAGGAATAGGCAGAAGGAATGCAATACGCCAACATCGACTGGATTCAAATGTGCCACCTTCCTGGACGTTCGATATGGACTGGAACATCGACCGCATTGAGAAAACTAGCTGCTTCCAGAACGCCAGTACAAGCCGGCCCACTGCATAATGAACAGACAAGATAGGTGCATCAAAAGATGAGCGGGCGCTTGCTGCACCTGTACATGATAAAGATGACAGAGATTTTGACATTTAGGATTAGCATGGAGAAGGTATTCTTGCAGTCAAGAACAAGAGAAAGTTACGCAGTAGCGAACACTGCGAGTCGTTAAGCCCAAAGAGTTCGCGCCCAGTAAGGCTCTTCCAGGCACGTACCAAGCCGACATAGTGTTCGTTGACGAGCCAAGTCGGTATAACCGTGGCTAGGCGAGCATTCTCACAGCGATCGATTCCAAAAGCCAAAGTGACATAACTGCGTCAATGTTCTAAATTCTAGCTCACCCAGCGCAACTATACCCATGGACATCCAGATACTGAGTTCATATCTTGCCACTTTGTGGCTCTGATGAAATACAAAAGTGTTGGCCACGACTTGTTCGAGACGAAATCCACGCCCGTTCGCATGGATTAAATGCTTCCACCTAACTCTCCAAACCGTAATCAAACTTTGAATGTACGTCCTCCCATGAATCACTGACATGTATAACGACCTTTAGCACCGATGTTGTTTACATTGTGATTGTCCTTGAAATCACAAGTTTGAGCTGTGGTCTGGATTTGTGGCTGTACCTTATTCAGCCGGCGACTATATACGAAAGCTGCTAACAAGCGTGATGAAAACTGCGTCTTACGCGAATCAACGCTCAACACAACCTCAGACCGCAAATGTGAGGTGCTACGTGTTAACGTCATCTCTTAGAAGGAATCTAAGCTTATTCCCGATGAAATCGATGACAAATACACGACGATGTAAAAGGAGGCGTCAGTTTCAGTTGTCATCAAAGAAGTGTCAAACACAAACTAATTTGCGGAAGAGTCCAAGCCAACGAGATCATAAAACTCTCACATAGGAATTTATAATAAGACGTGTCTTGAGAACTGTTTGATCAACAAATTTCTGACTTGATGCCCATACCGAGTTTACCATCCTTATACGGTATGGTTTCTCAATAACTGGGAAAAAACAATGCGTTGCAAAAGTAGCCTTTTCTGTGATTTCGCCTGGGTTATATTTAGTAGATTTCAAAGACTGACAACCCCCTCAACTGCTGTCGCCTTTCTCCGATAATGACTGCAGATCCGTGGTAGAAAGTAGTGAACTACCAATGTAACAGTCAACATATTCAATCTGCCAGGTCTGCATGATGCCTACATTCCAGTCCTAGCAACACACAAAGCTTCCACAGTCTAAGTCGCCTAATGCAGAAAGTAATCAGCACTAAATCACCCGGTGTACATTTTAACCATATTATTGCCAGAGTTCTACTGAGAAAATAATTTAAATCTTTTTTGTTTTTTCTATATGATCAGTACAATGGAACTACAGGGTAAAGCGCACAGAGGGCGTTGGATAGATGAATGACAGTACCATTCTCGAAAGAAAGTTCTCATATACCTTAACTCAGTACAGAAATATTGTCAAGCAGTTGCACATGAAAAATTTCAATGACGGTTTTTATTATATGATTTTTTCCGTACGGTACATTTAAAGCAAACTGAACAAATGTAAATAAAATGGCCACAAATACAAAAAAAAAAAACCCCACGCACAAAAGAAAAAGAAAACAACAAACGGAACCTTGCATAGTTATACACGTCAGGAAAAATGAGCCAATCAGTCTGAGACTACCTTGCTGCGTTATGCAGGTCAATGATCAAACTAATACGTCTACAGCAATAGAACTTGTCAAGTAATGCGTCGTGCTAGAAGGAATTCTAACAAGTTTAGAATCTCTCAAAACTAACTTCGGCACCAAGGGTGCTTCACGTGTCATAGACATTGCCAAATACAAGGTATTCGTAAAAGATAACCAGTGATATTGGAGTAAAGTAAAAACAAATATCAGTGCTAGTGTGTAGGGCTATCGGAGCAACATCAGATGAGTTCTGTCATGCGTTTGGAGCATAATAACCAATAAACGTGCGCAAGAATAAAACGAATGTCAAATTTCAAGTGACCATTGACTATACGTGTGTGTGTGTGTGTGTGTGTGTGTGTACATATTTTTTAACGGGGGTGGGTGGGTGGGTCCGGAAATGCTAGAAACCCTCATCCGTTCCTGAAACAGGTACAAAGAGTAAAAGACATGCTAGCAGATGATGATTCTTTAGTCAAGCAAAAGCAACTACAACGACAAAATTTATATTCGAAGGTGCAGCAATTTCGAAAAGGTTACTTACAGAGGCCCTCGAAAAACACGGTGCATGACCCCTACAGCATCTGGAAAATCAGAGAGGATGATGGTATAAAGAACCCTGAAAACGAAACTAACATTACGATGACCAGTAATGTCAATAAAAAGAGAGACCATTAGCAATGTCTATTATCATGATTTTAAAAGACAATTTTTAGGCTTGGGTCGGTACCCCCCAGTTTTCAAAAGCGCAGAGACCGGTTAGCGCCTGGTTCATGCTTTTATGTGCAACGAGAAACGTACTAGAACGGGACGTCAAGACACACTGCTGCCCCCATGCCCTACTCTCAAAAACGGGATCTGAGATCTGGGAACGACGAATAATATTATTTTTATGTCTAAGTCCAATATGATTTACTGTCCCACCGTTAATTAATGTCATCCCCTCTTCCAACGTTACCGCTGGACATGACTACGTTCGTCCGTTTGATATGTACGTGCATTGCGCTGAGTGGAATACTTCCCTGTCATTGCTCAACCGAAAATGAGGTTATGTGCAGGAGTTGTACATAATTGTATCGGCGTTTACTCAACGCGAAGTGTATTGGTGTCGATTCTTAAACAAGTCGTGCAAGAAAGGGGAAAGGTGTAGTTTGCATTATAATGTAAAGTACATTTCTCATTTACATGTTAATAGTAAGATTTGACACGATCCCCTGCGTATGGAGGTGAGTA